>JAOWBW010001162.1:416478-492862 GCA_026119855.1 Campanula takesimana
GACTCGTTTCATGAAATTGATTTGATATAAACTTGTTTAATCTACATTTCCGATCCTATTCATGTCATTTTTCATGGGATTTGGTCATTTTCTGGGATTCTGGATATTGGTGTTCATCGTATTCATCGTAGTGTTCTTCGTATTCTTGGCATACTAATTTTGTGATTTAATTTGATTCGCTCTTCTATTAATTTCGTGTTTATTTACTATTTCATGTTTAATCCTTTCTTTGGTTAAATTTTATGTTTGCGGTATCCTTATCTCACCTTGCTTACCGCAATCCTGGGTTAACCGTGCCTCACTTGACCGTGCCTCCCCTTGCCGGAATTCCTTTGTCAAGTGCCGCACGATTTACCTCAATGTCTAAAGTATGGAATTCTTTTTTTGCTTCAGGATCTAAGTCACTTTATTCCAGGCATTGTCTTGGATCTTGAAGATCTTAAGAAGGATTGCCATTGGCCGCAATATTCTGGGCAGGATGAACAAGTCTGGGATTCTCCCTCTCTTTACACTTGATCAAGACTTTCACCTACCAGCATTTGTTGACGAATTTTTCAACACGGCAGTTGAAATGGAAAGTTACTGATGAACCTGAGTTTAACCCTAAGTTCATTCAAGCCTCCGTGATGGGTATCCAGATGGCTTTCGATGCACGTGATCTAGCCCATGCCGTGGGAATTAAGAAGAACAGAAAGCCTTTGATGAGATTTCACGGCAGGAGACTCTGAGTCCTTGCTAAGAAACTGGCTGGCACTGCAGACATTCTCAAAATCAACGAAAGGATTGTGGTGAAATTATGTATCACATAGGTCATCTAGTGGACCATGCCTTATTATCAAGACAGGAAATCATGCCAAATTCAATCATACTCAATGGATGATATCGCTGCTATTTATCTTGGCAAACGGCTCAACTGGGGCCAAATCATGTATGAATTCCCTACGAGTTAACATTCTCTCGTATAAGGGATGTGGCTGATGAAGGCGAAACCAAGTATCGCACAAACAGTAGGTTGATTTCCTACTTGATGAGTCTCACGGTCAGAAATCAAGGACATGTATGAGGAAAACAAGAATTACAAGGTTCCAATTCCTACCGCCAAAGATTTTTGTCGTAAGTCTATGAAAGCCAACTTCCGTAGCAAACTTTGGGACGAAAATGTACCCTCTCCTATCTTTTAAGAGATCCCATTGAAGAGTACATCCCTCCAAAGTACTCTAAACGAGGTCAAGCAAATCTTGGTGATCGCATGGTAAGTGATGTAGAGGCTGCCGGATTTGAACAGGACCGCAAAGCATGCTGCCGAAATGAAGGCTCGTGCAAAGGGTAAAGATGTTGATCTACCCTCCCTCCCAACTTCAGTTAAAGGCAAAGAGAAAGTTGGGGAACTAGCTAGAAAGTCAAAGACTAGTTTCCCAAGGCATCAAGATTGCTCTACCGCATCTGCCCGTCCTGCCGCACCTCAGCCCTCTCAAATCTAAGGTAACTCCTACCGTACCTCCAATGTCTCTGTCACGACCCGAAATCTAGGCTCTATTTTAGTATAAAAAATTAATATATTTATTTATTTGCTTATTTATTTATTTTAAATTATTATTTATTTAAATATTTATGTGTGCATTTTATGTGTTATAATATTTATGCCTAACATTTTATTTGGGGTCATTTGGTTGAGTGTAGTATTGTGGATCTTAATTGTTTGCGGGGGAGTGTAAGTAATTGTGTTAGTAGATGGGGAAAGGGGTCTGAGTGTAACATTTCAAAATAATTCTCCTACTCCCTCCCTACTCCCCTCTCCTCCCTCACTTTCTCCCACCCATCCATCTCTCCAAGCATTCTCTCTCTCTCTTTCCATAGAAGAAAAAAGGGTAAGGTTTCTTTCTTCCTCTCTTCATTATCTTCCTCTTCCTCTTCCTCTCATTATTATTCGTTTCTTAAAACATGAAATGTATTTAGATAGTCGATAGGATCGCGTAGAACCAAAAAGAATTGAATTCCGTCATCTTTTAGAATTTTCAAGTAAGTTACTTTTCCCCCATTTTGATGCTAAAATGTTCATATCATGTTTATATAATGCTTGATGTGTTATATTTGAAGTTTGGTTGAGTATAGAATTTATTTTGAAATTATTTGAGTTTTTGGGTAAAAATGGTGATTTTATGAATGTTGGGTTTGATTCTTGGTTTTGGTTGATAAATGGTGCATTTGGATCCCCATCCTAGATATAAGTTGTTTTGGTACATTTTGGAACTTGTTGAAGGAGTTGATTTTGAGTATTTTGTGTTTTGGTAGAATTTGGGTCGAAATTGTTAGAACCCAGCTCTGTTTCCCGGCCTTGAACCCAGACCAGGCGCCCGCCCGCCTGGATCCAGGCGCCCGCCTACTCCCCTTTTTCTAGTGGCCTGACCTTCTGGTCATTCAAGCGCGCACTCGCCCCAGGGCCAGCGCCCGCCCGCTCACTGTTCCAGGATTCTGTCCTTTTGCTTGGTTTAAGGACTGTTGGCTTACCTAGTTTAGGTTCCCTTTTTCTAATTAACTTAAGATAACACCGTGGAACACTTATTTAAGTGGAATCGATTCTTTTGTGAATAAATATGTTATAGAATTTGATTGAGTATCATTTTGGGAATGTGGTTCATCCTTGATGTGTTGTTTGGATTGGTTTACCTTTGTGGTAATTTATTTGGACTGGTTCCCTACTTTGGAACCTTAAGTTGTTTAATTAAGCTAGTATTTATTACTTAGCATTTATTTGGAAGCCCAGCTGGCATATTTGTTGCATCGGGCGATGGGAAAGATTATAATGGCAAAGCCAAGTCCATTTATAATGTTGACCATTGTTTTGCCCTTACTATACCCTTTTCCAGATTGGCCTTGGAAAGAGATAAGTTAGCTTCCTTTGTGAATTTATCTAGCTACCGAGCATGACTTTGTGGCATGGCTCTTGTCCTTTGTGACACTCTTATGGTTATTGTTCCGGTACCGGGATTTCTCTTCAGCTTTCATGCTATTATGAAGATGTTGATGGTTGATTATTGAAGCTGCGCAGCGATCCTTTATTTGGATGTATCGGTTTGGAAACCTTGGCTAATATCCTTTGTTATGTGTTTATTTCCGCTGCTATCTGTTATGTGATAACTGCTACGTGCTATCTATGATTTATTATTGTATATTGCATCATAGCATGTCATGTAGTTTGCATTAGTAACTTATTGAGATTTATCTCACCCCCCCTTTCTTTTTATCTTTGTTCTTCCTTAACCCCCCCCCCCCAGGTGCTAAGGATTAGTCTCGCTGATCACGAGAAAGAGGACGTCGAGTGTGGATACATTCTTTTGGGGAAAGTTGTTATAGGTTGGTTTACATTATATAAATGTGTAACCTTTTTGGATAGTTGTACCAAACAATGAACGTCATTAAGATTTGTACATTTATCTTCTATTGAGCATAAACTTGTGGAAGTTTATGATAGTTGTATTTGGTTATTATCAAACTTGGATTTGTAAAACTTTGGATCATCACCTTTTGGTATCAAATGGAAATTTTAACTTCGGTATTTCATAATTTTGGTTTTAAGTCGACGTCCAGCTCGCGATCTCGGGCCCGTGGGGTTCGGGGGCGCGACAGTCTCCCTCTCCATCTCCTGAACCTCAACCAAAATCCAAAGTCTCAAAATCCTTCTATACCGTACCATCTAAATCTCCACCTCATTCTAATCTTCCAAGTCTGCCGCACCAAAGCAACCTGCCATATCCACTTCCTCCAAGTCTAAACCCTCTGTATCTCTCAAGCCAGCACCTAGTCAGGGGGAGAAGCTTGAAAAGAAGAGATCCCATACTCCTAGCCCGGTCAAAGTCTCTAAAAAGGCTAAGGTGGCTAAACAACCTTCCCCTGAAGTCATCTCACCAGTTCTTTCATCTGACGAGGATATAGTGATTGCTCCTCCAAAGATCTCCAAAATTTTGTTCTGGATGTTCAAGAGGATGATTTAGAAGAACTGTCTGGATCTGAGAAGGATGATGAGGTTGCCGCAGAGGAGAGTGAGGAATCTGAAAATGCCACTGAGAGTGAGAAAGATGAGATAGTTGTAGAGAAGCCCATTGAAAAGGGTCTAGTTGATGAAAGCTCTGAAGAAGAGCATGCAAGTTCTGCCGCAAGTGACAAGTCTGCCGCAGAGAGAGCTATGGATGAGAATGTTGGAGATATTGTTCCTGATAAGATGGATTCTTTTGTTGATATTGAAGATATTGGTGATGATGAGACAATGTCACCAAGGGTTAATGCTTCTGAGCAACACATTGAAGTGCCTTCTACCGCAGTTCCTGACCCTACCATGCCAACCCCTTCGACCGTCCAACCTGAGGCTGCCGCATCATCCACTGCTAAGCTCCTTGCCGTAGTTAAACTTTTGACTCAGATGCAGGCAGACACCCAGTCACAGGTTGAATCTCTGGTGTCTAGTATGGTGGCACTTCGAGAGGAGGTTATTGAATTGAAGTCTGATCAAGCCGCTTTAAAGCAAGATGTTACCGCACTTCCCTCCGAAATGATTTTGACCATTAAGGGGGAGAGTGTTGTGATAACAAAGGCAGTAAAAGACATCATGCAAGGAACAACTAGCAGTTCTACCGCACCTCCACCACCTCCTGCCGCAGATACTTCCTCCCTAACTCTTGCCGTACTCAAAGAAGCTCTTAGAAAGCAAACTGATTAAATCAGTAACAGTGTTGTTAGTGGTGTTGAGGGAGAAAGTAAAGAACTCTCAAAATCTATGAATGATGATAAACTTGAAATCAAGGAAGAGCTGGGCAAGGAGCTGAAGAAATTGAAATCTTCTCTAAAAGAGGAAATCATGATTCAAACCAATACCGCACTTCTAACTGTTGCAGAGAAATTTACCCCAAAGATTGCCCGCAATGACTGAAGCGATGAAAGTTCAAACCAACCGTATTGAGGTCAAACAACGTCAGAATTGAAGGGACAATCTACCAAGATTGACCTCCTATCCAACCGCGTCAATACGGTGATGAACAGGCTTAACCGTCAAGGCATGATTCAAGCTATGCAAGAAGCTTTTCAACCTCAACCTCCTGAAGCTGGTCAAGGGTAATGTTCATGCTCAAGGTGATCAAGAGGATGAAGAAGACGGAGTTCTATCTCCAATCATTATCCCTGTTTGAACTTACCAGCTTACCGCTTCCCTTTCACCTCTCCTTTCACAGCAAGCTTTAATGAAGAAGTTCTTGAAGTCGACCGCATTTGATATGACCGCATGTGGTCATGAAAATTTGATGTTTAAAACAATCTTACTTTTATGTTTTTTTTTGGGTTGTAACAAAACAATATTCTCTTTTGTCTTTACTCCTATGCTTTAATGATTATTATTTGGAGTATGTTGTTATTGTTGTTATTGTGTTTGATGCATTTCTCTTCTTCAGTACTCACTTATTTTGAAATGCTTCAAATATTATTTCTATCTTCTAGGATTAGTATTATTTTTTTCTTTCTAGGATGATAGAAAAGTTCTATAACATTGGCTTAGTGTGTGCATTGACTTGGGACATGATATTAATAAAATATTTATTCTCAAAAACATGTTTTTACCAAGTACAATGAATTAGCCTTTGTTATAGTAGGTAATGGTCTCAATCAAATAGGGGGAGATTGTTGGGTATGCTTATTATAAACCACTCCTATTACCTAGATTTGATTGATCCCATAACCTTATTTTACTCTTTGTGGACTTTAGGATATATTGTAAGAAGTACTTGTACTTCATTTAGAATAGTCCATTTGTTAGTTTGTTAGGCTTAGCAGATTAAGACCCTAAAATTTTCTAAGTCTGGAGATATGTGGCAAAGTACTCAACCTACCGCATGAAGACATCTACAGCATGCTCCATGTTTGCCGCAAAGATCAACTTGACACATGCAAGACAATCGACCGCTTAATGCAAGCCTACCGCATGGCACATTCGACCGCATGTAACCAGAGTTGAATAAACTCAAGTTTGGTTCAAACCTAACCATGGTCACACTTGTGTCCAAAACCTTGGTTAGTTTAGAACGTTGCAAATTCAAATTTCAAATTTGAATACAACTGTCGTCATAGTACAGTTGGACCACCATGACTCTGCAACAAAAGGACAACTCAGACTGAGCTCAAATTAGAAATCAACAGCTCATTGTCCTCCAAACTTGCCCACCAAGAATTTCAAACGGCTAGTTTCTCCATCAAGGCTATAAATAGACCTTGAATTCTTCATTGAAGATACGCTGAGATTCTAAGAGAGAAATTGTTGTTGAAATTCTTGGTGATTGAAGATCATATTCATGATTTTCAGAATCCTTCGAATCTTCAAGCACTCAACCTTCAAGTCTTCAACAAATCTCCAGCAACCTTCAAGATCAAATCTCAAGCCTCTCACACAAGTTTCATTAGGCTCTAAAATCATATAGATTCCAAAGAGCTTTTGATTTCTTACACACACACTCACCCCGATTGATCAATCAATAGATTGAATCATTAGGGATACACTGGTCTAAGTCTAGGATTTGAACTTCATAGAAATAGGTGTTGATTCAAATACTTCATCTCTGTAATCTGTACTCAAGTGAATCTAATATATACCTCATTCAAAATCCAAGACTGACCATCTTGGTAAAGGACGTAGATCTTTTAACAGATCGAATATTTCCAAAGCATTGTGTTCTTTACTTACTGCACTTTATACTTTACCTTTCTGCAAATTTACTTATTGTTCATCTTGTACTTATTGTTCTTCATTTGTTCATATTAATCTTGTTTGTTTTTTAGTGTTTGATCTTTCAGATTTAAGAACAATTGTGAATTGTGTTTGTTTGTCTACCTCATTGCCTAAGTTAAAATCTGACTAACTTATCATTTGCCAAAAATCTCTAAGACACTAGTTTTCAATCTCTCAACCTACCTCACTCAAACCTACCGCATATTATCCGACCGCACTCTCACCGACCGCACTCTCACCGACCGCACTCTCAACCTACCTCACAATTTGCCTACCGCATTAAACTTATCAAAAACAACTCTAAACTTGTTTTCAACGAAAACTTCCGCTGTGCATTTTATACTTGACCGCGTGGTTTTCATCTACCGCAAAATTCAAGTGTAAGCATAAAGGTTGAATTTTTGAAAAAGGGCTGAAATTTTAAATAGGCTATTCACCCCCCCCCCTCTCTAGCCTCTTTTCATACCCTTGTTGTGTCTCTGGGACCAACACTCTCTCTCTAAGTTCTCTCTTCTTCCATTGTTGTAAAGTTCATGATATTTGTTTCTTACTCTCACGCCCGAGGTTCTTTGCCGGGAAATCCTCCCGGCATTGAGCTAACGGTGTATTATTTTCTCAGGTAGAAAGTCAAAGATTCAGCCGGTGTATCTCTAGACTACAAACACGCAGATCGAGGCACAGATCCAGATTTTTCCGGCAGCATCAATAACTTGGACACTGCTTAACACTAGCATTTGAAAATTTCCCACAACATATAATATTTAGCTTTGAAAACATGAAATATGTAAGCATTTGGGTCGGCAATAAATATCCTACCAGACATCCAAAAATTGCAACAATAAAAGATATAGACTTAACACACAGGCTCTCAACAAATGGAGAGAACGCAAAGGTTTCAACGAAGTGGAGAAAGCAAAGGCTCCCCAATGGGAAAAATACAAAGGGTCCCAACAAAGGAGAGAAATACTTCTTGTAAAATACAAATGAAGGTAACTGGACCAAATAAAAGAAGAAACGAAAGAAATAAGTGTCTGATATACCGAGGAATATGACTATCTTCGGTCTTTTTTTTTAAAGAATGGAATTACTCCGTGATTGTTGATTCCATTGAACCATAAAATGAAGCGAAGAACAAATTTGAAAATAAAAAATCTGATTTGAAAATATATTACCCGATTTCACATTTATAATAGACAAATAGACAATTAAAAAAAAAACGTAAACTAGGTTGAATCGGATCGAGTAAACTACTAAAATGACCCGCGTATTACTCTAGATTATTATATTCACCTTCGTACCATTGAAACAACCAATTTAATAGGCGTACTATTTATAAAATAATAAAAGTAACCAAAACTGTTAACAATGTTAATTAAAGTTAACAAGCATTAACTTTTTTAGCATATATTCTATCAAAAATTTCAAACTACCCCCGAAACCTAACAAAATCGTAACTCGCTTACTTAAGTGCTAAAAAGATCTTTTCACCCCCACCGTGTCCCAGCCTCTGCCACTAAACCACCCGTAAATCACTATCAAAACACCGATTTGAGTCCACAAATCATACAAAGTACAATCAAAATTAGACCCTAGTATAACATTACCAGAAAACTCTCAAATTACGAACAATATTGAAGAAAAAAAGAACATAAAAAGCAAATATAAGTTTTTCGAAATTTAGGTTAAGAGAAAAGATAAATATTTTCAATATCTGGGTATTTTTCAGAATCGCAATGATAAATGGAGTCATGAGGAGATGACAGGGCAAATCAGGGAGAGGGAGAGGGGAACTCCATGACAATCACCGAAGGTGAAGTCGGGGATATTTTTAGAGAGAAATATGGGGTTTTCCATGGGCGTCAATGATTACGGAGTAGGAATGCAATGAGGTTTTGAGGGAGAGAGGAAGCTTGTCGGGAAGGGTTTTTAGTGATGTTGGTGGGCTACGGGAAAGGGGGTGGCCACACAAAGGTGCGAGCTGTGTAGGGAGGCCTGCTTATGTTTACTTTCTCTCCTATTTTTTTCCCAAATTGCAGAGTAAATGAGTAAATTCAACATTTAATTAAGCAAGTTATAATCTTATTAGGTTATGGGGGCAGTCTGAAAAGTATTATAATAATATCTATTAGAAAACTAACGCCCCTTAATTTCTGTTAACATTTTAAATAATTTTGGTTATTTTTGCTATTTTATAAATAGTATGCATGTTAAATTGGTTGTTTCAATAGTACGAAGTTGCTTTCAAAAAATAAAAATAAAAAAATAGCACGAAGTTAAATATGATAATTTGGAGTAGTACCCAAGTTATTTTGGTAGTTTACTCGAATCAATTCAAAGAAGTAGTATGACCAAGAAGTAATATAACGGAGAGAAGGGGGATTTACCGAGAGGAAGAAGACGAGGGCGGAGACGGCAGTTTCTGAAAAAGAAAAAAAAGGAGAGAGATTAAATACTCCCTCCTTCCCATTTCAAATTACAAAAAAATGTCATGGCACAAGAGGGGAAGCGAGCGGTTGCATATTTTTATGAAGTTGTTGGTTCGGTGAATATAACTAAACCGGGGGGGGGGGAGAAACCGACCGGGGCCCGTTGCTAACTACGCGGTCAAAACTAAAAGGTTCCGGAAATGTGAAACAAAAGTTTTTCCCTCGCAGCTCGGTCACTTTTACTTTTTCGTTATGTAAGGGAAAAAGTGAAAAAAAAAAAAAAAAAAAATATATATATATATATATATATGTGTGTGTGTGTGTGTGTGTGTTTTGTGGGTGTAGATAGTTGGGTAGGAGAGAGAAAGTGAGATAGGAAATAATATGTGGATTAGTTGATGTGAGTATAGTAAGTGGGTCCCACTAATTAAAAATTATTTAAAACTTTTCATTTTTGGATTTTGCAATTTTTATGAGACACCCAAAATAGCAAATTTCGCAATTTCAAATGGGACGGAGAGTTTATAAGATCTGACTTAAGTTTTAATTACGTTAATCTGAAAGGTCAAACTGAGGGCTCGTTTGGTAGCCTGATAGGATTAGCATGTATTAATAGTCGGAAGATTATTAATCGGGGGATTAATTACACCACCCTTTTTTATGGGTAGATATGAAGGGGTTTAGAGAGGATAAGACTGGATAAGAAGCTTATTCGAATTGTACCTAGGACTATTAATCGGATTGCATTTAGTCTACCAAACACCAAAATTATTGGACTAATAATCATATCCAGCTTTAATCAGGCTACCAAACGAGCCCTGAATGTATTAAACGAATGGAATGCTAAACCCAACCGGAATCCATCTTGGTCAAAGGCACCTGGTCCCCTAACCGTTTCCACCTCTCCATCACCGACGACCTCCACCATGCCTGTAATTGCGACGGTACAATCCTTTTCATATGTAACGCCTTTAATTTTAGGGCTGGACATCTGTGAGACCGTTTCACGGCGTGAGTGAGACGGTTCACAGTCGAGCCGAGACGCCGAGCCAAGTTGTGTTTTTTTTCCCTGTCATTTTTTGCTCGCCAGCAAAAGTAACACTTTTTATAAAGAAATGTAACACTTTTTTCTTATATGTAACACTTTTTTTCATTTCAAAAAGGTATGAAAAATTTACTGAAATAAATTAAAGATAACATGAGTTTGACTACTAAACTAATGTAACATTTTATAATAATGAATGTAACATTTTTTTTCTCAATTGTAACATTTTTCTAGGGTTTTACATTCAATTGAAATGCAAAAACCGATTATATACATGATTTTTTACTCTTTTTTAAAGAAACAAAGTAACATTTACTCTATAAAACTGTTACATTCATCTATATAACAAATTACAATCCTATATGCATTGTGTTACACTTCAATTATTACTTTTTCTAACCACGAAAACTTTTTTTTTTGCAAAAATGTTGTTACATCTTACAATAAAGTGTTACTTTTTAAGACTAAACTGTTACTTTCTTCATAAAAATGTGTTACATTTTTTACGACGAGCAGCTCACTTTTTTTGTGTGTTAAAAAGTATGTTTTTCTTTTAAAAAAATGAAACCATAGCATGACCTATCTAGTTTTATTCGTCTCCCCGAGACGAACACAACAGTATTTTTAGATTTTTTTTTACTTCAAAATCTCATGATATAGCATTTTTAAGCTATTGGAGGTTTTTTTTTACCCGCGCACGTGTCGCGATTTGAGAGGAGGAAAGGGCTGCAGCTGGCGGGTCACGTAGGCGGGTATGGATAAGATCCATGGGTGGGATCCGTCTCACAAGGTGAGACGGTCTCACCCAAGTATATTTGCCTTAATTTTAAGAGGTGGTCTCTTGTGAGAACATCTAGATCCGTCTCATAGAAGAGACGGGTCGACCTATGACCCGTGTACAATATTCTCCGCGAAGCGTAGGATCCCAACCAATGCTCCACTCAAAATCTGTCACGTGGCAGCGACCCATTTGCCCAAATTTATTTTTTTTTCCCAGGAAAAAAAAATCGTTTTTTTTTTTCCCAGGAAAAAAAATTGTTTTTTTTTTTTTTTTTTTTTTTTTTTGACTGTTTTTTTCGTTTGCCAAAAGTAATACTTAGTATAACTAAATGTAACAAATATGTTACTTATAAAGTAACATTGTTTATAAGTAAACGTAACACCAGTTTTACAAAAAAAAAAGTAGTTCATTTTACTCATCTTTCAACTGTAATACTAACTATAAATACGTGTAACACTAACAATAACTAAATGTAATTATCGTTATACTGAAATGTAATACTCCCTCTGTCCCTAAATGAGTGTCCAAATTTCATTTTAAGGGACACTAGAAATCTCAAAAAAAGACAAAGTTATGTTCAAAAAAGACACTCATTTTGGGACAGAGATTTTTTGAAAATAGACACTCATTTAGGGACTGAGGGAGTAGTGTTTTTCCAGAATATTTTTATTTTTAAGTATTTTGATTTTATTTTTTAAAAGAAAGTAACATTTGAAAGATAACAACCTATATACATGAATAAAATCATTTGTACAAGTAAATGTAACACTTTAGTAGATGAAATTGTAACAAATTTCTATAGATAATGTAATACTTTTACATGTATCATGATAAATTGAACCCATTGTAACTTATTATTTAAAAACATATCGATATACTATTATACAAGTAAACGTAACTGCTTTACAATGTTATTATACAAGTAAAATGTAACATTCGTTTATAAAAATTATTATATTCTTATATTTACAATGTTACTAACACAAGTGTTTTTAGTTCTAAAGTGTAAATGGTTGAATTATTACTTTTCTATACTTATGTGTTACAATTATGTATAAACACTGTTACATAAAAGTAACACGTTCGTTATATTTTAGTTGTAATAAGTATTACTTTTGGCAAACGAAGAAAACATTAAAAAAAAAAAAAAAAAAAAAAAAAAAAAAAACTTACTTTTCTGTATATATGTATTACTTTTATGTATACAAACTGTTACATATATAAGTAACATGTTTGTTACATTTAGTTATAATAACTATAACTTTTGACAAACTGGAAAAAAAAAACCAAAAAAATAAATATAAAAACTACTCCCTCCGTCCCAGCCTAAGGTTCTTACTTTCCTTTTTGGTCTGTCCCAGCCTAAAGTTCTTAGTTGCTTTATTAACTAAAATGGACTATGGGACTCACTTGTCATTCTCACAACAAAAACTCCCTACTCACTTTATCTCTCCTACTTTCTCTTCCTTTCTTTTTCATACTCACAACATTTACTTTTTCTTAATTTCTGTGTAAAGTCAAACTCAGACTCTTAGGCCGGGACGGAGGGAGTAAAAAATAAGCAAAAAAAAAAAAAAAAAAAAAAGGTCATGGATCCGGGTCATGGGTCAAAAATGACCCGCCTCTACTATGAGACGGGTCATGGTGTTCTCATACAAGTTTTTATCTAATTTTAATAACTTTTTTTTTTTTTTGAAGGAATCTAATTTTAATACTTGATAACCATGAAATTTTAATTCCCTAAGTTCTGATGCGAAATTGTTTAAGATGATTGGATCATTGAAAAAACGAGTTTAGAAAGAGAAGAGAACAACTGGAATTGGGCGAGCTTTACTTAGGGTTTCAACCCGGATCTGGTTTATGATTTCGCTGATGCCAGATTTTGTGAGAAGGATTTTTGTGCCCATAGTATTATTCTTCCTAATTCTGTTTCTTCACATTGTTTCTGTATTCAATAAAGGGTTTGAAAAACCTCTTGTTTTTGCATAATTACTTGCTTTATGAACTTGCTGGTTTAACAGTTTAATACTCCCTATGTTCTCTTTTTTTTCATTGTTAATTTAAATAAATTTTGAGCAAATAATTTAAATTACTTTTAATTATTTAAATGAAAATCTAAAAATTAGTATTGATATATCAGTAACAAGTTGTAAATTTTCATTCCCTCTGCCCATAAAGATAGTCTCATTTTGACTTGTAGTGGTCAACAAAAATAAACTTTGACCAAACAATGGTGTCAATGTAATGATTACAATGAAATTCTTAAATTGTTATTGATAAATCATTTAATGATTTAACAATAACATATTGGGAACAGATATTGCCACTACACAATTTGATTATCCACTACATTCATTAATGCATTGTGAACTTAATCATTGTTTTGACACAATTGCCCTTTAAATCATCCCCTTCAACAATCCATTTACTTTTTTTTTCAAAGTTTATTTCTTGGTATTTCAAATAAATACATTTATTCATACTAATAAAATTAAGTTTAAATTTTTAGTTTGAGGTATTTTCAAATAATAATTTGTAAACGTACTAATAAAAGTAAATTTTACATAATTTTTTTCTTGATATTTTAAAATAAATATTTAATCATACTAATTAAAGTAAATTAAAATTTATATTTATTTTCAAATAAATATTTTGATCACTAATAATCATGGAAAAATATATAAATAATTTTACGACCATTGGAAAATATAATTCTATTTTGTTAACAATTTGTGTACCATACAGAACTAATTTGCTTTTCATGCTAATAAATTAAATAAATGTACCTTTTTTTCTCAACCTGGAAAAAGAACTTTTATTTAAGGAGAATTTAAAAAAAAATTATAAAATTTTGTGGCTAAAATGTATAAATATTTTTTAACAATCTGTCTAACCTTTTAATTTTTTGATTAATATAAATTGGGTAAAATATATATTTAAAGAGAATTTAAAAAAAAAAAAAAAAACATACATGGTACAAAATGAAAGGAAAAAAAAAACTAAAAATAAGTAGACATTATTTGGCATGGAAGGAGTATACTCCCTCCGTCACATTTTAAAAGTAAAAAAATGGGTGGGTTCAAGAATTAAGGAAAAAGTGATGTGTTGTGAGTGTTGATAGTTGGGTATGAGAGAGAAAGTGTGGTATATAAAAGTTAGTGGATAATTGTTGTGAGTATGACATGTAGGACCCACTTTCCATTTTAAGAATTTGACTCTTAAAATGGAACGCTCTTTTAGGAAATTTTTGACTCTTCAAATGGGACAGAGGGAGTATTATCACTACTAGAAAAGGTCACTTAGGTGAGAAATCTAAGGCAACAAATGGAATTTTGTCACCTAAAAATACTTTAAGGCGCCCAGAGAAAAGATTGATCACCAGAGAAAGGTCTCTTGCGACAAATTTTTGCCGACAAAAACTTTGGTCACCTAGGAAAGTTTTAAGTGACAATAACAAATTTTCTTACCTAAGTACGACTTGAGGTGACAAAGTTTTTGGTAAGCAACACCTTCGTCTCCTTAAAACGACTTCTGGTGACAAACACTTACATTCTTCACCTAAAATGACTTCTTTGGTGACCAAGTGTATGGTGACAAAAAAAATGCTCACTTTAGATCACTTTTGTTGTAACTAACGAAGCTTATTCACCTAAAACACGTTGGTGGTGACTAATATTTCGGAGACAAACAGAATAGTCACCTTTTTTATAAACTAAAGCAACAAACCTTTAGGTGAAAATTACTTGGTCACCTAAGTTTTTGATATCACTTTCCCATCAAAAAATGAAATAATGGTTTTTTGAATTATATTCTCTGAAAAGATTCTTTTTTTGCATTTCAGATTTTTTTGATATCACCTTTTTTATATCACTTTCCCATTAAAACAAATGCTCACTTTAGATCATTGTCTTTCACCAATGCCAGATTTTTTTTCCCTATCATTATATTCTCTGAAAAAATTCTTTTTTGCATTTCAAGTTATTCTCTGATAAAGGTTTTGTGAATAGTTACATAAAAAATGATTTGTAGTCAATCATATGTGTTTTCATATCACTTTCCCATCAAACTGATATTTTGTTGAATTTTTAACATTATTATTTTGTAAATAAAATAAATATAACAAAATACTAATTTCCTTAGGTGACAAAATAATGGTCACCTTAAGTTTCTTTGGTGAGACTAGTCTTCTTGTCACCAAAGCCTATGTCACACTACTCAAAATATTCTCTGTGAAACTAATTACGAAAGTGGATGATGTCCAACTATACGACATGGATACATCACGGTGAACGTTCAGATGTTGCTTCAACATCGTCGCCATCTCATGCGCAAAACCAGCAGTATTTTGATGACAATGACCAAGTGATGGGCATAATAAATGATGCATATCCTTTTGCGTCAATGCATTACAATACTGTAAACGACGAGCGTAGTCAAGAGATCTTGGACTATAAAAAACTCCTGGAGCAAGCCTTGCAAGAGTTGTACCCGGGTTCCACACAATTCTTTTCACTTACTAGCGCCCCTGTGGAGTTACTACATTACAAAGTCAAATCTCGTACTGCGAATTGCCAGTTTGATGATTTGCTGGAGATGATGAGGCGTATTCTTCCCAAGGGAAATACATTGCCTCATGATACCCGTAAAGCGTTCAAGGTGTTAAAGAGGTTGGGGTTGGGCTATAAAAAATTCATGCTTGTCCAAACGATTGTGCTCTGTATTATAAGGAATACGAGGCTTTGGATATGTGCCCCGTGTGTGATCACCCACGATACAAGCCTAGTTCCAGTTATACAAAGAAGAAAGTTCCACACAAGGCAATGTTTTACTTTCCATTAGAGTTTATTAGCTCATACGAGATACTTTTATTAGCTCATATGAGATACTTACTTTATAACTATGATTAAGATAATTAATTGAAAAGACCAAAAATATTATAAAAAAAAAAAAAGAACGAAAGGAAAATTTGCAATAAAAAACAATAAGAGCAAGTCAATGATAGTTGATGAGGATTTGAAGGGCAATTTAGGTAAGACATTGATTGAATTAAAAATGCATTAAAACATGTAGTGGATAATTAAATTGTGTAGTGGCAATAGCTACTCCCTAACATATTTTAGAATTTTACTGAAATGATTAGATCATCACCAATAGTTGGTTAAAGATTATTTTTGTTGACCATAAAAAGTCAAAATAAGACTATCTTTCTGAGATAGAGGGAGTACTTAAATTATGGGCTTTGGACTCTAGAGCCCCTGAGCCCAGATACAAACCCATATAAAGAAAAGCCATATACCAAATTCCCCATACACCCCTCACTAATAAAAAGATGCAGTAAGACTAAAATGCCCTCATATCTCCTCCCACTCCTTACCAGCAAAAAGATGCAAGAAGACTAAAATACCCTCATATCTCCTCCCATCCTTACTTTTTTGGTCAAATCCTAGTCAGCTCTTATAACTTACACATAATTATATATAAGAGTCAAAAAAATTATTTTTTTCATTTTTTTTTAGGATTTTTTTTTATTATTTTGGTCAAACTCGGTCAAACCGCAGTCAAACTCTTATAACTAACACATAATTAACATATAAGAGTAAAAAAAATTACTTTTTTCATTTTTTTTAGAAAAAATATTAATAATATTTGGTCAAATGTGGTCAAACAGCAGTCAAACTCTTATAACTAACAGATAAGAGTCAAAAATTTCACTTTTTCCATTTTTTTACAAAAATAATAATAAATGTTTTGGTCAAACTTGGTCAAACAGCAGTCAAACTCTTATAACTAACACATAATTATCATATAAGAGTTAAAAAAATTTCTTTTTTCATTTTTTTTTAAAAAAATGATAATTTTTTTTAGTCAAATTTGGTCAAACTTGTCAAACGACGGTCAAACTCTTATAACTAACACATAAGAGTAAAAACTTCACTTTTTCCATTTTTTTTACAAAAAAAAATACAAATTTTTTAGGTCAAACTTGGTCAAACAGCAATCAAACTCTTATTACTTACACATAATTATTATATAAGAGTTACAAAAAAATACTTTTTTCATTTTTTTACAAAAAATAATATATTTTTTTGGTCAAACTTGGTCAAACAGCAGTCAAACTCTTATAAACTGACATATAATTAACATATAAGAGTAAAAAACTCTTATAAACTGACACATAATCTTATGAACACAGGTTCAAATAATCATGTTTTAATGAGACTGAAAATAGCTCTTATAATACACATTATTAGTCATAAGAACAAAGTCTTATGAACATGTTTATAAGACTAAAGTCTTATAAACATGTATTATATTTTTTTGTCAAATTTAGTCAAACAGCAGTCAAACTCTTATTACTTACACATAGTATTATATAAGAGTTACCAAAATCTTATATGACACATTTAACATATACTGTCAAAAGTCTTATGAACATGTTTATAAGACTAAAGTCTTATGAATAATAATGTGTATTATAAGACTTTTATCCAGCCTCATTGAAACATGTTTCATTTGAACATGTGTTCATAAGACTATAGTCTTAGTGAAGTTGTTCATAAGACTAGCATTCATTGAACATCATAAGACTAAAATCTCATTAAACTGAAAATCTCATTTACATATTCATAAGAATAATAACTATAGCAGAGTACTGTGAGGAGCCAACCAGCAAAAATGAGAGCAATAAATTACAATAAGTCAAGGGTTCAACATCAACTACACTCACACAATTCGCTTCTCCATCCATAGCCGCCGCCCTTGCTTTCTCTCTCCTCGCCTGAGCTTCTCTATCCGCTCCATTCCTCGCCGGGATTTTGATTTCGCCGGAGAACACGTTGCCAGATCTGGATTTCGCCGGAGAAAATTGAGGGAGCTATGTTTGACTGGTGGTGTGAGGAGGCCAGATCCGGAGGATACCGGCCAGAACTGTACGGATCTGAGGAGTAAATAACGCCGGATCTGGCTTAGATCTGACCAAATCTGAAGTAAATAACGCCGGATCTAAAATCGTGATGCGATGCTTGGATACATGAGCGCCGGAGACGGCAATGGAGGATGAAGAGGGTTTGGAGAGAGGGAAAGAGAGAGAAAATTATAACCGGAGTTAAGATCGTTAGAGGCGGAGAAGGAGGGCGGACATGGGCGTGGTGTTGGCCGGAGAAGATGAGGGGAGCCGGAGATGGCGACGGCGTCGGAGTGTGCGAGTGCCGTGTTTTTGAGAGAGAGAGAGAGAGAGAGAGAGAGAGATCTGGGCTAGTGAGAGGAGGGAGGAGAGAGGAGGGTTTTGTTGGGGTTAGGGGTAGTTTGGGTTTTTAGGGTGTTATGTTTGACCAGTCAAAGGAAGCTAAAATGAAGCTAGGGGTGTGGGGGGAAATATGATCTCGGGCCAACTCCTTATCTGGCATTTGATCTGGGCTTGGATTTATATGTAATAAAATCTGGGCTCAGGGGCCCTTGAGGAAAAATTCCCTTAAATTATTGCTCAACGTTCTTTTTCTTTGTAGTAAAAAAAAATTCATTAGAATTACTAAAAATATACTAAATTATTGTTCAATAGTAAAAAATGAAAAAAGATAGATTAAGTTTCCAAATTGAAGAACCAAGACATAGGATAGGAAGTACTTTTCAAGAATTGGAGGTTTAATTTTTGAGTTACGGTACACTTCAGGAAGGAATAAAATGGATGTGGTTGGATGGCCATTTATGGTCATAACGGATTTATACCGGCTCTGTCTCGAAAATATAGTCTTATTTTGATTTTTTATAGTCAACAAAAATGAATTTTGACCAATCATTGGTGACGATCTAATCTTTATAGTGAAATTCTAAAATTTGTAATTAATAAATCATTAAGTGATTTATAAATAATTATTTTTAGAATTTCATTGTGATCATTAAATTGACACCAATATTGTTTGGTCAAAGTTTATTTTTGTTGACCATAAAAAGTCAAAATGAGATCATCTTTCTGGGACAGAGGAGTATTTAACTAAGCAAAATAAAAAGATGTAGCACAACAACAACAACAAATTTTTATTTTCAAAATAATTTAGAATTATTTAACATGAATAAAAAAATTATCAGTTAGATGAGCACGGCTAGGGACACAAAACAAACTCACAAAATTTTGCTCGCACAATGAGATGACAATATTTTATTGGTTGTATCGATAGTGGACCTGACACATTCTAATTAAAAACACCAATAAAATTATTACACTTAAGATTTTATGAGCAAGTTTTATAACTTTTTTTTGTGCCTCATCTAATATTCTAATTAGATACACAAAGAGGGAGAGAGAGAAAGAAGGAAGAAAATCAAACTTCATCATCCACGTGAATTTTGGGCTCATATCCGTCTCTTAAACGCCAAGTGTATGAGGTGTAAAAATATCTTTGGTCCCAATCTATCCTGTGTAAAGTATCAGCTGTAGAAATATCTTTGGGACCAAATAAAAAAAAAAAGCATGTTCTACGTTTATTTGTATGGATAATGATATATATAGTGAAAACTCAAAGAGAAAACTCATAATGAAACACTGTAATTCGTTGGATTGTAATAAATGTTTGTGAGCCCCACTGATAAAAACTCATCCAACTGTTTAAAGTGTTTCACTAGTTTAAAGTGTTTCACTAAGAGTTTTCCTTATGTGTATCATTGTCCTATCTGGATAGAAGAAAAATTGGAAAGTTCAATGAAGACTACTGAGGTCTATTCATCATGTTCCCTACATTTGGCACTTCAACTTCCTGCTCTTTTTCTTTACTGTATGTCTCAATAATTGCCACTTTAAATTCCTGCTCTCTAATAATTAATGCTCCTTGGAAAATTATAGATGCACCTAACTTTCTATACATATTCTCTCCGTTTCATAATACATGACGTTTTAGGAGCAATTTTTTGTTCCAAAATATTTGACGTTTTACTATTATCTAAGAATTACTCTTGTTTACCTATTATACCCTTATTCATTAATTGTGAACTATTTCTTGTATAAGCATTTAAATGCCTAGGTAATTGGATACTTTTAGGGGCATACATGTCTTTTTAATGTGTATTAATTGCATTTTTTAATATGTGTGAAAAAGTTTAAAACGACATTTATTATGAAACGGAGGGAGGAGGGAGTAATTGTATAGGTAAATGCTTCGGTGTGTTACATGACCCAAACATATTTAATTGTTGTAACTTGTAAGTATCTTACTTTAAAACATTTTTTGAACAGTTTATGTACAGCATGTTATGATTATGCAATACTCCCTCCGTCTTTTGATCTTCCTACTTGTCATTTTTGGTTATCCCTACACTACTAAAAAAATGACTTTTAGAGAAAATATATATTGAGACAGATATCTAAAGTGTCTCAATTTGACATAATTGAGACAGCAAAAGTTGTTGGGAGTTCAATTGAAGACACTAGTTTGAGACGGGAACTAAAGTAGTCTCAAAAAAATTCACAACCAAGTACATTTTTTGCAAAATAAAGGCTGAATTAACTGTCCTAAGAGTATTTGTGACACCAACTTAATTAATGAGACCCTTAGGTGTCTCATACAATTAGGGACGACTTCGTAGACAAATTCAAGGCAACTTAATTAATGAGACACTTAGCCGTCATAATAAGAGAGTTTTTTTGTAGAGTTAAAAGTTATTCCCAATCTACAATTTAGGCTTAGAAGTTCATAAACAAAATATGGCTAGTGAAGTAAGTATTCATATCCGTAAAAAGTTTGAATACTCAAATCATTTTGAGACGGAAGGAGTATTAATCTTGCTCTCTATTCCTAAAAGGTAGTCCATTACATCTTGAAAATGTCAAGCTAACAAAATAGATCGAATCACTCGGTATTCCATAATCATTTAATGTACAATTGAGAATAAAATTGAATAACCGAAAGATCGTATATCAAAATCAGGGTGGGCTCCGATAACATCCCCAACTAACTAAACCACATACAACAAAAAAAAAAAAAAAAAATCTCTAAATGAATGTCATCTAGCTGAAAGTGAGTAGATTTCTCCATGTCAGTCATCATACTTTACCATATAGTTACAATCACGGCAATCATATGATCAAACGATCATAAAATATATACAGACACATATACTTCGTACATAAGCTACAAAAGTAATTAAAATCAACTTTCTTAAATTCGGTTCAAAGTGATAACTGGATATTCAAAGTAAAAAACTATTGAATTGAGGAGTAATTAAGTTTAATACTCCCTCCGCCCCAGAAAGATAGTCTTTTTTTTTCGTTGTTGCTACGAGGGAACTTTGAGCAATTATAAAGACTACTTATAATTATGTTAATGTGAATCTAAAAATTGGTATTAATAATATTTATAATGATGTATCAAGAACAATTTCAAAAATTTCATCAGAATAATTAAAAGTAATCTTAATTGTTGCTCAAAGTTCCTTCGTAATAACCACGAAAATAGGGGGACTATCATTCGGGACAGAGGGAGTATAAGACTAACTTTTCAAGAGCAAAATAAATGTAGCTTCGTTCAAGTTCAAAAAGAGAGACCCATTTGATTAGTCTATTCTCTCCTTTTCCAATCTCTCTCTCTCTCTCTCTCTCTCCGATCTTCAATGGAAAGAAGGGCAGAACCCCTAATTCTTGGGAGAGAAATAGGAGATGTGATTGATCATTTCACCCCAACCCTAAGAATGTTGGTAAAATACCAAAACAGGCAAATAAGCAATGGTGTTGAGCTCTACCCTTCTGCATTAACTACTAAGCCAAGGGTTGAGATTCATGGAGGTGACCTCAGAGATTCATATACACTGGTAATTTTATTCCGCTTCATATATACACATTGCTCATTTTTATATCTATACAAATTCCAATTTAATTACTTGAAAAAAGTTTTGAATTATGCAGGTCATGACTGATCCAGATGTTCCTGGCCCTAGTGATCCATATCTAAGGGAGCACCTGCACTGGTATGCCCTTCCGAATTTTAGTAGAAATGAGAAACATATGACTTTTGAGAAAACTAGCACATTACTTAATCAACATATTTTTCCTAAGATCGACCAGAGACTATAAATCTACTTCGCCATTTTTTAAGATTAGTTGTTTGAGAAAACTAGCACATTACTCAATTAATGATTATTGATGTCGTTAGCGCTAAAAAACCACAACTTTAGCATATAGCATTGGTGCCTTAACTTAAGGCATTCTTTTCCATTTCATCAGAGTTATTTCACAATAGTTATTGATTCAAAAACCGATTAGCTGCAAAGATGTTTTTAACTGTAAACACATGATAAAGTAAAGTGGAAGAGAATTTAATTAGCTTGGTCAGAAGAGGGATTAATTAATTATTTTATACTCCCTCCGGTCACAAATATAAGCAAAGGTAACTAAAATCACACTTTTTAAGAAAGTAGTTAAATTTATTTAATTGCCTTGATTTTATAATAGAAACATGTTAAAATTACTAATATATCCTCACATTAAATGTGTAATAAATATACACTTGTGTTTGAATATGAGAAATTAATTAAGGGTATTTTTGGTAAAAGAGTATTAAATACAGTTACATTGAAAGTGTTTTGTATTGAAACCCAACTTTTTTGCTTATATTTAGGTCCAGAAAAAGCTCAATTTTTTTGCTTATATTTGTGTCCGGAGGGAGTACAACTTAAGGCTTTGTTTCCACTAATTCTTGATCGATTTGCGTATTATATCACTCAAACTCTCTCAGAACAAAAGGAGCATAGATAATTTCATTCATTTAAAAATAAATGGAGCCAAAAAGTTAATTAACCACTAACTTTTCAAAAATAAATAAATAATTAAGCATACGGCACCACATGTAATCAAGAATACCAGTTCAGTCCTCATAACCACTCCGAGCCTGAGCGATTTCCAAATGCTAAACAAGTTTTTATTGCTGCTACTATCTAGTTTTGCAGTACTTGTACACATTAATTGTTTGTGCAATCAAAGGCCTCTATTCATATTATTTATCTATATATATCTATATACACATAAAGGTGAGCATAGCTGGTTAGGCTAGTAAAGCATGAAGACATAATACTCTTACTTGATCCAAACAAGCATGATCAGCAGGCTAGATGTATTTACTAGAGAAGAAAATAGGTCAACTACCAAATTCTAACATACAAACATAAAGTTTAGAGTGTAACCTTCAATGTGCATGCACAGCTCTTGCTTATCTCTGGTTAGGGTCTTTCTGCACAGACAAATTTTACAAAACACTTAACAATTTAGAGAAGAATGATAAAACCGGTGGAGAGGAGTATGATAATAATATTTGTGTTTATTCACTCTCTAATAATTACAATGACTTAACCATCTATTTATACTAAAGCCTAAACCCTATTCTTGAGGAATACTCCTCTTCCTAAAATACATCAACTAATTAAGGTAAACTATATCTCTAAATAAGGTAAAATATAATCTCTTGATTCTATCTTTATTTGACTTGATCTTGATCTCACTTGGTTGACTTGGTCAAGCTCGGTCCATTCTATTCAGTCTCGCTCCGCTCCACACGGCCCGCTCCATCTTATTCTCCAACTCCCCCCCTCAAGTTGGAGGATCTACAACGTAGATACCCAACTTGCCAATATGTCAATTAAAACGGGGGATAAAAAAAATCTGCACACTTTTTATTTTTTTCCCGTCTCAGCCACTTGTGTGCAATGTTGACAGCACAAGTGTCTTAACAAGTCAGTAGTCAAATTGCTCGTCAGTTTGCCCAGATTTCTCCTGTCTTCTTCGTCATGCTGCACTCTTACAGCGTCTTATTCTGGTCATCAATCTGTCCTTTTAACTTGTCGCCACCAGCCACTTCTCTACCACCACCGCCGCCATAACGATCAATGAATTTCGGTCTTTTTTTTTTTTTTTTTCAACATCAACACCACACCTTTTTCTTTTCCATCAGAGCCTTGGTGTAAGGCAAAAAATACCCATGGCATAACTCCATGGCACTAGTCAATAAGATACTGTTCACTATCCTTCTCATGTGAATTCATGAGACAGGCCATAAGATTCCCATTAAATTACTGAAGACCTTTGCGTGAATGGCTCGGATCTCTTTTTTTTCTTTCTTTTTTTTTTTTTCTTTTTTTTTTTTTAATCTCCATCGCCATTACGGTTTTAGCCTTGTCCCCGCAGCCGGCCAAATCTTCGATCTGTCCTTTTTCCAATCTTTCGCCGCCAACCACGACTCCACGCGGTCCGCTCCACCGCCGCCACTACAACAATGGTCAGCGAGGTCTTCATTCTTCGATGAATAACCACAAATTCTAGCCATGAATCTGCTGCAAATTCCCAAGAGTTAGGCACCCATTAATTTCGAGCACCAACTCCGGTCGATTTCATATTCGTTTGTAT
Source organism: Campanula takesimana (assembly GCA_026119855.1). Lineage (NCBI taxonomy): Eukaryota > Viridiplantae > Streptophyta > Magnoliopsida > Asterales > Campanulaceae > Campanula > Campanula takesimana. The sequence goes on from JAOWBW010001162.1 coordinate 440,878, forward strand.
CAGATCATTAGGGTTTCTTCACCGACACAAATCTTAATCCGCCGCCGACATCTTTGGAAACACCTTCGCCGATGTCGGTTTCTTGGCTTCAGGTCGTGCTCCGTTGTGTTCGTCTTGCACATTCTGTGCCACAAAGGAACAAGGTCGTCATGAACGGGTCCCTCCTCAACGTGTTTGTTGTGCACAATCGGTGCCACGAAGAGGTCTTCATGGGCTCCTCCCGTCATCTTCATCGTCTCTGTCATGTCACCGATTCATGGCAACAATCTGGTCTTCAAGAATGGGTCCCTCCTCAACGCTTTCATCGTGCACATCCAGTGCCGCGAAGAGGCTTCCATGGGCTCCTCCCATCACTTGATCTTCTCCGCCATGTTGCCTACCATGGCAATGATGGCTTCATCGCGGAAGCATATGGATAGTCAGGCCCCCATATCGGAGGCTCTGATACCATGATAAAACCGGTGGAGAGGAGTATGATAATAGTATTTGTGTTTATTCACTCTCTAATAATTACAATGACTTAACCATCTATTTATACTAAAGCCTAAACCCTATTCTTGAGGAATACTCCTCTTCCTAAAATACATCAACTAATTAAGGTAAACTATATCTCTAAATAAGGTAAAATATAATCTCTTGATTCTATCTTTATTTGACTTGATCTTGATCTCACTTGGTTGACTTGGTCAAGCTCGGTCCATTCTATTCAGTCTCGGTCCGCTCCACACGGCCCGCTCCATCTTATTCTCCAACTAAGAACTATAAATACTTTATGATAGGTCTAGCAGCTAAGCATTTAGAACAGTAAGTGCAGGAGGTTTTGTTATACTCAGGCATTAGGGCTTTGTGCCCGCTAATTCTTGATCAATTTGGGAATGCTATCAACTCGTGCTTCATTCATAGAGTGAAAAAAGAAATTTGAACTTCTTACAAATGAACTAATTAAGCATATGAGCAATCAGTAACTTATCATGCTCCTTCTATGGAGCTAGATATACTTCTCATAGGAAGAACTTCATTGATAGACACAAACTATGTTCGTTATGGGATTGGCTTGAATGTCGAACTCAGGGTGAAAAATAAGTCATTATGGTTCAAAGATGAATTGGGGAATTTGAGGCTTTGTGAAAATTGGCTATTTTCAAATATTTGTTGACTACATAAACGGAAAAACAAACAATTATAATAAGATTAGGTGTCAAAAGAGCTTATCACACACAATTTGTTGGTTATTCCTTACGACTTCCTAGACGGGAAAATCACTGAAATATGCAACGTACCGGGTGTTAAAAGTCAATTAATGCAACGTAGTGCTTACTTTTGAAAATAGACAACGTACTTGCTTATTGTGTATCAAATAATGCAACGTAATAACTTTTTAGCCTCTACTACGTTGCATTAATTGATACAACTTACTTCAAGTACATTTGTCAAATTGTTCGAACTTTGCATTATTTTGCATTATTTGATACAACTACTTCAAGTACGTTTCACAATGTAAGAAGTCGCTAATACGTTGCATTAATTGATATAAATAGGACACTACATTGCATAGATTGGTCGTTTGGCCACTAAGGTTGCATTTGATGCATCAAGCACCAGATGCTTGATGCTTGATGCTTAATAGAATGTAGGGTAATTTGGAGGTAAAATACATTTGATCACATTGAGCGCTAGATGTCGAGTGTTGAGTGAGGCTCTTATTCGTTAAGCAAGGATAATGATTCTCAATCATTAAGAGGGTGTTAGACATTCATTTGGATGAAAGAATTAATTATCATTGCATCCTACTTCCAAATTACCCTACATTCTATTAAGCATCAAGCATCAAGTGGTTGATGCATCAAACGTAAACTAAGTCTTTATTATGATCGTAGATGATTTTTTATGTTATGAAAAACATATCTCATGCATGAGAAGTCTTAAATGTACGGAATTGTTAATTTATTAGTGGATGACATACAACTAATTATGAGTAATGTTGGCTTACCGAAAATAAATTATCTGTCAAAGAAAAAATACATAAAAGAATTTGGAGACGCCTCTCTTAATTTGTGTTAGGGAACAAATATAGATTTCGTATTATGTGGGTTATCACAAAGATATATTTGAACCTATTCTTAAGAAATTACACAGGCGGGGTTATAACCAAGTGACAATAAAGTTTCCAAAAGATTCATGTTAACACTCAATATATTCCTCAAGAATGAGTTTGGAAATACGTACGGAGGATCCAAGGGTTACTTATGCTTCAACTATTTGAGTCTCTTTTATAAACATGCGTGTAGGGTTCAAGATTTTTTGCAGACGTTGTTAGGATATTAGGATGTTAATTTAGCAATGTGGGAATGATCATTGGTGTTGAGGAAATCATGTGAGTAAATCTCCCTCCAACCATTATCTCTTCACGTGTAGATAGATTTCCTAAGGAAAATTGAATTCTCCTTCTCTCATCCCTGTAATCTGTAGTCAAGGTTCTTGAATGCCGCATGCCTCGTGCGGTATGGTTGAAGCTGGAATCCGCCTTCAGTCACATGTCAAAATCGCGTTAAGTCAGTGATAAGTATACTTTAGTCACCATGAAAAAACAATCTCACTGTGTAGATAAGGGTAAAAGCGCACATGTTGCTTACCTTTCCTAAGATCTTCGTGCCACATACAACATCTCTCAAACACAACCCTCTGATTGGTACCTCAATATAGATGCATCTGCTCACAGCTCATATGATGCTTTCTTCTTCTTCTTCCTCTTCTTCTTCTATAGACTCCTATGAATCATACTCCCTCCATTGGAGTAAGTGTCCAACTTTCCTTTTTAGTCTGTCCAGAGTAAGTTTCCACTTCCTAAAATGGCAAAAAAAAACTTTACTATTCATCTCACTCATTCTCTCTCCTACTTTACTTTTACACTTATAACACCAATCAACTTACTATTCATTACTCCACCTTCTCTTTCCTACCTCACTTTTCATACTCACAACACTTACATCACTTCCACCATTTCTTAATACATGTGCAAATGGATGGGTGGACACTTACTCTGGGACCGAGGGCGTACTATGGTTGTGATCGAGTGGTTATTGGTACCGATGCTTATTTCCCTCTCTCTCATACCGGCGCTAATATCTCTCCCATAATATTAATTATGAAATGTCCTTGTTCTGTCGCAGCATATCACGAAAAAATCACTCTTCATCGGTGAACGCACATCTGATTTTCTAGTCACTATACACTTTACTCATCATACCTTTCTCATTGAGCATCAGCACGACAAGGAAATTCTATCAAGATACACGCATGATTGTGGATATACTCCCTCCGTTTCATGTGAATTGAGATTTATTTCCTTTTTCGTCCGTTCCACATCAATTAAGACTGCCCCAAATGGCAAAGAATCTTTACTATTTCTCCCACTCATTCTCTCTCTTACTTTACTTTTACACTCACATACACCAATCAACTTACTATTCCTCCCACTCATTCTTTCTCCTATTTAATTTTTCACACTCACAAACACCTCCTCCCCCTATTTCTCTCTCTTACTTTTCCTTGGTTTGTGTTCCAAAAATTTTGGTCTCAATTCACATAAAACGGAGGGAGTATGTTTTAAGCAAGAACAACAAGCATTATTTCTACAATTAGTTCTAGTTCTAGTGGTTTACATGCTTCTATTGGGCTCTTTCACTTTAGATTATGTCGCACCCCGACCCCCCGGGCCGGGATCTCACGAGCTGGACGTCGACTTACAACCAAAACCTCTAAAATACTGAAGATAAAAATTCCATTTTATACCCAAAAGATTTTAACACGAGGTTTGGAAAATCTAAGTTTAACAACATCATAAAACAACTAGTGTAAGCTCCACAAGCTCACACCCAAAATACAAAATATTACAAATCTTAATGACATCATTGTTGGTACAACTATCCCCAAGAAGGTTACACATTTATATAATGCAAACCGATCAATAATAACCTGCCCAAATATCTCAAACATCTCGACGTCCTCCTCGATCCGCAAATCCTAATCTTTTCCTCCTGGGGGGTTAAGGAAAACAACATTGAAAGGAAACGGGGTGAGATAAAATCTCAGTAAGTTACTAATGCAACTACATGACATGCTATTATGCATCAGGCAATAATAATAACTTCTGACAATAGAAAATCTCATATAGCACATAGCACACAACAGGTAACAAATAGCAGCGGAAATAAACAATTCACGTGGATACTGAGCCAAGGTTTCACAACTGATAGAACCAAATAAAGGTCGCTGCGCAGCTTCAACAATCAACCCAATCAACATCTTCATAGTCGCATAAAAGCTGAAGAGAAAACCCCCGGTACCGGAACCAATAACCAATAATAGCAAGGAAATATGACACGAAGTCATAACCCAAACCAAACATCTAGAATGCTCACAAGGAGCTAGCTCATCTCAGATCCAAGGCCAATCTGGAGGAGGGTAATAATGGGGCAAAACAATGGTCAAGAATTATAATGGACTCAGCTCATTGCCATTATAATCTTTCGCATCGCCCGAAACACACAAATACCAGCTGGACTTTCAAGTAAATGCTAAGTAATAAAATACTAGCACGATAAACAACTAATGATTCCAAAGTAGGGAATCCTTCCAATTAATCACCAAAAAGATGAATAAATCAAACACACATCATAAAGGTGCTTCAACATTCCTAAACAATGATTAATCAAATCCCATAACACATATATTCACAAAGGAACCATTTTCATTATTAGAGTATTCCAAAATGGTCATTTAAGTCTAAGAGGACAAAGCCCAAAACTAGGGTTAAAGTTATAACCTAAACCAAAATCAACTAACGAATAAGTGCCAGGAAAAGGGGGCGGGCGGGCGGGCGCTTGGAAGGGGGCGAGCGGGCGCTCATTTCATCAGTGGGTTGGCCGAAGGAAAAAGGCCAGGTGGGCGGGCGCCTGGCTCGAACCGGGCGGGCGCCTGGTCGACGGGCTGGGAGGGATTCTCAGCTGGGTTTGCACAATTTCGACCAAAAATCCACCCATTCACAAAATGCTCAAAATCAACTCTTTTAACAAGTTCAACAATGAATCAAAACAACATCTAGGCTGAAAGGGGACCTAATCAGCAACAAATATAACCCCAAACCAAGATTAAATCTCCACATTCCCAAAAACACCATTTTTAACCAAAACACAAATAAATCCCAAACTCAACCAAACATCAAATATAATAACTTAAGCATTATATGAACATGATATGAACAATTTAGCATAATAATGTGGGAAAAGCAACTTACTTGAATTTTATGAAAGATGGCGGAATTCAAATATTCTTGGCTCTAAACGATCCTATCGACGATCTAAACACATTTCATAAAATGAGTACTAAGAAAAGATGAGAGGAAGATGACTAAAGTGAAGGAAGAAGGGAGGGGAAAATTTCTTACCTTCCATGGAAAGAGAGAGAGAAATGTGTAGTGTGTGAGGTGAGGAAGAGTGAGGGAGAAGGGGAAGTAGGGAGGGAGTAGGAGAATGATTTTAAAACTTACACTTAGGGCCCCTCCCCTACTACTCACCATTACAATTAAACTCCCTACTACAATCAAGTCCCGACACTTCTACACTAGCACAAATAACTCAAATAAAATGCTAGGCATAAATTATTATGAAACATAAAATGTACACATAAATTTTTAAATAAATAAATAATTTAAATGAATAAATAAACCATAAATAAATAATTAAATAATTATCACTAAGAAAAATAGAGGCGGGTTTTCGGGTCGTTACAGATTATATCATGTTCTCACAAAACTATATAACTCTTAAATAAAGTAGGCCATGTGCAAGTTACTTTATTGTTTCCGTTGGGTATGCTTATTATAAACCACTCCTATTACCTAGATTTGATTGATCCCATAACCTAATTTTACTTTTTATGGACTTCAGGATATATTGTAAGAAGTGTTAAACTTCATTTCTAGAATAGTCCATTTTAATAGAATAGGCTTTAGATTGATAGGTCTCAAAATTTTCTAAGTCTGGAAAATTCATGGTCAATCACTTGACCGTGGAAATCTTGACCGCAGGTCTCCTCTTGACCGCAAGATTCCTAACCGCAAGTATTGACCGCCATTGAAGAACCAAGTCCAAGTAACCAAGTTTGGTTCAAACATAACCATGGTCACACTAGTGTCCAAAACTATGGTTAGTTTAGAACGTTGCAAAATTCAAATTTCAAATTTGAATACAACTATCAGTTGGACCACCGCTACTCTGCAACAAAAGGACAACTCAGACTGAGCTCCAATCAGAATTCACAGCTCATTGTCCTTCAACTTGGACCCCAAGTATTTCAAACGGCTAGTCTCTCATTCAAGGCTATATAAATAGTCTTTGAGTTCTTCATTGAACATTGCTGAGATTCTAAGAGAGATATTGCTGTTGAAATTCTTGGTGATTGAAGATCATACTCAAGATTTCAAGAATCTTTTGAATCTTCAAGCGTTCACCTTCAAACATTCAAAGATCTTCAGCAACATCCAAGTCATCTCAAACCTTTTAACACACAAGATTCATTAGGCTCTAAAATCATATAGATTTCAAAGAGCTTTTGATTCTTACACACACATTCACCCCGATTGATCAATCACATAGATTGAATCATTAGGGATACACTGATCTAAGTCTATGATTGTTCTTCATAGAAAATAGGTGTTGATTCAATACTTCATCTCTGTAATATGTACTCAAGTGAATCAATATAAACCTCATTCAAAATCCAAGACTGACCATCTTGGTAAAGGACGTAGATCTTTTAACAGATCGAACATTTCCAAATCATTGAGTCATTTACTTAATGCTCATTACTTTCTGCAAATTTATTTCAAGTATTGTTCATATTGTTCTTCATTGTTGTCGTTTAGTGTTTGATCTTTCAGATATTCAAACTTATTGTGAATTGTGTTTGTATGTTATACTTATTACCTATGCTAAAATCTGAGTAACTTATCATTTTGCCAAACTTTCAAGACAACAACTTTCAATCTCTCAACCTCTCTCCTGACCGCACTTCTCTTACCGCATATAGGTCGACCGTGAAGTGCTGGTACTCAACACTTAGTATTTTGTTCAAAACCAACTCTACCTTATTTCTATCGAAAACTTCCGTTGTGCATATTACACTTGACCGCATGGTTTTCATTGACCGCAAAATTCAAGTTGTAAGCATAAGGTTGAATTTTGAAAAAGTGTTGAAATTTTAAGTAGGCTATTCACCCCCACCTCTCGCCTCCTTTTCATACCCTTATTGTGTCTTTGGGACCAATAAGTGGTATCAGAGCAAACACCTTCATAAAAATATTGTTTTTCAAGCTTAATAGCTTGGGTGTCGATTCAATATGGCAAGTCAGAAAGCTATAGCAATGGTTAACTACACTCATGTTCCAATGTTTGACGAAGACAACTTTGACGTATGGAAACACAGCATTCTAACCCATTTCTACTCCATGGACGAGCAACTTGGTGATTGTCTTACCATAAGACCATACTTCCCAATGAAAGTTAATTCAGATCCTGAAAGCAATGGTGCCACACCATCAATCAAGAAACCAAGAGCTGAATGGAGTGATGAAGAAAATAGATTAGTTGGAATGGATGTGAAAGCGAAAAGCATACTCTTGAGTACTTTGAGTACGTCTCAGCGTCGACAAATCATGCATGGAATGTGAGACCGCTAAAGATCTTTGAGATGCAATTGAAGATTGCATCGAAGGAGATCAAGCTTGCAAAGAAAGCAAAAGATTTGCAATTCAAAGAAGATTTAACAACTTTGCTAAGATCTCCGGTGAATCATTTAGAGCCACTTATGACCGCTATTGTGAAATCGTGAGTACTTACACCGCACTTGGAAATAAGCTTACCAAGAAAGAGATCAATGTGAATTTTCTAGCTGCCCTTGGATCTCAATATCTTCACAAAGGAAACACACTTGAAGATACCAAGCTTCTAGATTATATGTCACTCAGAAGCCTCTATGCCAACCTCAAAGTCTTTAACATCAAGCTCCACAACATTGAAGAAATGGAAGGAAAAGTAAAAGGCATATCGTTGGTCGCTCAAACGGAAGAAATGATCGAGGAAGAAGATCCAAAAATCTCCACATCAGAGTTACTTGATATGGATGATGATGACTTTGCTATGTTCAATAAAAGATTTCAAAAGATCAGAAAGTCAGCAAGACCCGGATCATCAAGCAAGGCTCCAGCAAGGTTCTCAAGGATCAGCTCTACAAAGAAGAAAGAGAACTTCAACTTCTCTAAGAAGAAAGAGAACTTCAACTTCTCTAAGAAGAAAGAAGATCTTGTTTGTTTTAATTGCAAGAAACCAGGTCATTTCGCATCAAAATGCCCAATTCCCAAGTATGAGTATATAAAGAAGAAAAGTAACTTTACTTAAAGGTATTCAAAGCAAAAGGGAATGATGGCTGAAGAAGACTCTACCATAAAAGACTTAGCTACCTGGATAGAGTCAGATTCTGATGAAAGCGGTGATGATTCTGAAGAAGGTCACATTTGTTTAGTCGTTCATTCCGAGGATGAGGATGATCATGAAAATCATTTCTCACAAAATGCAAAACCCAAACGGAAGAGCTATACGGCTGATGAACTTGCTGATAAAGGATTTCTAACACCAGTTCAAAAGAATAATGGTGATCTTCTATTCTCAAGATGTGATATGAGTGCATCAAAGAAGGCTCTACTAAATCCCAAAGTGAAGGAAGCTCTATCTACCAGAACCTTTGAAATTGATAGCCATAATCTTTGAAAGTGATAGCCAGGAGGGTTCTCTGCTTCTGGATATCAATATAAAGCCTTCTGGATATGAGATTGATAGCCAGAACATTTGAAAGTGATAGCCAGAAGGGTCCTGGATTTCAGTATAAAGCCTTCTGGATATCAATATAAAGTCTTCTGGGGGTTTTGAAAAACACGTTTTTCCTAACCATTAGGAAAAACGCGTTTTACAGGAGACCAACTCTATTGTGAACAAAAGATTAGTAGGATAATAAGTGTTCGTGTTCCCATTTGCTGAGAAGTGACATAATTTAGTCGTGCCATGTAATAATTAAATTTATTCTTTATATTACTTTTGTTTTATTTCAACCAACAATACTCAAATATTATACTTTTTCAATCTTAATATAATTTTTAAATTTGACTATTCGTACTTTTTAAAGATATAAATATTCGCGTCACTAGTCGTGTTTTTTTTTTTTTTTTTTTTAAATTAATCGTAGAAATAAAAATAAACTTTCTAAAACAATAAAAAATAACAAATAAAAAAACTTGTTTTGAAATAGAGAGAATATTAAATACAATTAATCTTATTTTATCAGGTAAAATTATAAAGACGGTAAATCTCTCACTACTACATTTTAAGCAAATGCAACGCATTTAATGCAACGACTTGAGAACGGCGTTGCATTATTTCATCTAATGCAAGGTTTATATGAGCTATTGTAACGGTTATGCCCTAAGCGTTGCATTAAGTAACTTGGCGTTGCATTACATGATTCTAATGCAAAGGCTATATTACTAATGCAACGCCTTCAATAACACCATTGCATTAAGTTACTTGGTGTTGCATTATATCCTTCTAATGCAAAGGCGATATTACTAATGCAACGCCTTCAATAATTCCCTTTCATTAATTTTCTTGGCGTTGCATTATATTCTTCTAATGCAAAGGCCATATTACTAATGCAACGCCTTCAATAATGTCTTTATCTACCATTCATTTGACTTGAAACCAATGGCCTAAACTCAATTGAATCCATTTCACTTGGATCACCATCTCAACCATCCATTTCTCTACCCTTTAATTTTATATTTTTTTTCCTTTTTTTTTTAAATAGAAATATTATTTCGATTTTTTTATTACTGAATGTTTTTTTTAAAAAAAATTATATAAAAAAAGTTATAAAAAAACTAAATAAATGAAATTATATAAAAGAATTGACAGACGGAGAACACCCTTTAATTTTTATATTTTTTTCCCTTAATAGAGATAAATATTTTAGACTTTTTTTAGAAATAATTTTTTTTTTTTCAAAAATTTATATGAAAAAAGTTAGCAAAAAACTAAACAAATGAAGTATAGTAAAGAAATGAGGGACGAACAATACCCTTTAATTTTTTTATAATAGAAATAAATATTTTGACTTTTTTTTTCCAAAATGTTTTATTGCTCCCTCTGTTCCGCTTTAAGGTTCTTACGTTCTTTTTAGTCTGTCTCAATTTAAGGTTCTTACTCTGCTTTATTACCTAAAATGGAAAGTGAGACCCACTTGTCATTCTCCCAACAAAAACTCCCTACACACTTTCTCTCTCCCACTTTACTTTTTATAATCACAACATTTAATTTTTCTTAATTTATGTGGAAAGTCAAATTAAAAACTTTAAATTGGGACGGAAGGAGTAGTTTTTAAGGTTGGCCGAAACAAGACCAAATCTTGGCCATAGTTATAAATCCCGTCCCGTACCGACCGGTACATCCCGTCCCAGTTGAAAACCGGTGCGGTACAGGTTTAATTCCGTCCCAGTTTCTGTACCGTCCTGAACCGCCGCGTACCGGTCTGAACCGGACCGTACCGGCCCAAACCGGACCGTACCGGCCGAGATGGTCGTACCGGTCGGTGCGCGAAAAGAAAGACTTTTAAACCAATTTTTAATTGTCGGACCTAATAAAAATATATTTAAACTTGAGTTTTTTTTTTTTTTTTTTTTTTTAAAGCTATGCCCTAGATTTATACTTCACGATTAATTAACATCCATTCAACGCTAGTATTGGTATAGTTTGATGATAAAATACAAGCTTCTGTAAATTTTTGTTGAACATATGTTATATATATAATTATCTTAAAAAATACTAAAATGCGCGGTAAATCCGGTACGGTACACCAGTACGTTCCGGTACCGGTACGTCCCGTCCCAATGGAAAAACCGGTGCGTTGTCCGGGACGGTATTTATAACTATGAATAGGTCGTCTACTAGACAGTCCACACCGTCCTAATTCGTTAAATGGGCGGGATTTTGAAATTCTTAAATTTTAATTAGAGCGGAAAATCCAAAATACATGCCCCATAACCTGCGCCTTCATCTCCCCCATTATGCGTTCTCTCCCTCTCTCTCTCTTTCCCCCGTTCTTCTAGGTTTTCGTGTTCCGCCCTTAACCTACTCTTAGTCTAATCAGCAATGGAGATGGCTGTTTATGGCGGTGTGATTCTCGCCTTTGTCTCACGCCCGCTCTCTAGCAAAACCCTAACGATTTCTAGCGATAATCTTTTTTCAGGTAAAGTTTGCTTCTCTTTGTGTGACTAATATGTTTATTGCTTCCATTCCAGAAATAAAGAAAGTTATGGTTTGGTCGATTTGAGAAGAGGGGCCTTCAACATCGCCTGTATCTCCGAATCTCGCCATGGTGGGCCCCTGTACAATCGTTGTCTAACTTATCACATTTGGCCTCCAGTAGTTCTTTAATTATGGCTTCTATTTTAATTTTGACTTGGTCAACTGTTTTTTTGCGTTATTGATTCCAAGCTGTTAGTTTATGAGAAAGTGCGGTAAACAAGCTGATGTCTATGATTTCAAAGAATATATAGCTTCTTGTCATGATTTATACCAAGGTACTTGAATAGCGTTTTGATTTTATTTTGAATCTCATACTCACTCCATCCCAAGATGATCTTCACATTTTTTTTATCATTACCACAAATAAACTTTGAGCAGTATACATAGGTTGATTTAGTTATCCCAATGTAAATCTAAAACTTGTAATTGATACACCATCAACAATGGAATACTAAATAATTTAGATTTTCATTAAGATAATGAAATTAACTTAAAATAATTGCTCAAAGTTCATTTGTAGCTATGACAAAAAAAGTGGGAAGCTCATTTTTTTGACGGAAAGAGTACTTTTCATTTCGTAAATAGCAAATTCGTTTTAATTCATTTTTAAATTTGGTCATTTTGATGTGAAGTTGAAAATGCTTTCCATGTTAGTACCAAACCACCTGGTAGTTAGATGTTGTACCTTTTAGATGTCATGTTTGAGTTGTCTGAGGATATTATGCAAAGGATTAGGGACAATAATTTAGGTAGTTCTCTGGTAAAGATGCTGATTTCATGTTCTAGTCATAATGTGATTAATCTTACCACTTGTTAATTTATTTAGAGGTGTAGATAGGTTATATGTTTCTTTAGACGGAGTATATGAAATTTCACACTGAATAATATATTTCCAGAAATATTGACATATGAAGCAGTTGCAAGACTTTACTAGCTTCAGCAGGTATGTATTTTCAGCTTCAGTTTCTATTGTATGATCATAGATAAAATTTTGATTTTGTTGTTCTCAAGTTAGATTAAACATGAAGAGGTGCAAAGCCAATATATATGGATGGCATGTAACAAGTGAGTGGAATGTTCCTTTATACGCGAGGGCTTTTCTATGATTTTCTTTTCCATTTCTTCTCCAAATTCTCCAAACGAGTCATTGTCTCTGTTTTGCTTTATGGTTATACAGGGTTTCCATGACTTGGTTCTTCAAGAACCAGTTTGCCTTGAGGTTAGATTTTAACCTTTTAGAGCTCGACTCCTTCAATTTTCTCATTATTTAATAAAGTTACTTATTATATAATCATGTTTGGCATATGATGGTTGTCAACAAATATTTTAGATAGGATATTATATGGACTTGTCAAATGATGGCAGATTTTACTTTATTATGGTAGCCACTATTTAGATAATTATTGATGCAGGAGGTATATCAAACATTTATCCCCACGAACTTGCAGAAAGTATTAAAGATGCAAATGTTGAGACCGCGAGCGTAGCCGAGATTGATACCACATCTTGTTTGATATGAATTGTGCGAGCTTGGAATCTTAAAGACATTTGGTTTATCACAACATATGTTTCGAAACTATTGCTCCATGTTTTGCATTTATATTTTATAATCTTAATTTGTAGGTACGTGTTGAGCTAAATGGATCAGAAGTATAGCAATTCAACAAATGAGAAAGTGGAGGCTATTTTTTGGTTTTTGTATCATTTGTGGGTTGTATTTAAGTTTGATTTGCTACAGAAAGTAGGAACATTGATTTAGTGAATTATCCTGTAATGTGTCATATAGACGTGAAACTTGTAATGTTACCTTTTATGTCAATTGAAATCATTTTTTTTATTATCGATATTTTCTTTAAATTATTTATTGATTTATTTATGTTTCATCATTATTATCAATAAAATATTATGATTATTAAATTATAAGTAGTTGTCGCAATAGGTGTCTATATATGGTTTTTTATACGATGGCGTTGCATTAGGTGCCTATATTGTACTTTTGACAATGGTGTTGCGTTAATTGTGAACCGTTGCATTATATTAGCAACCCGTTGCAAAAATGACCGTTGCATTAGTTAGCAAGGGTTGCATTAGTAGTGAATCGTTGGATTTTGGCACCGTTGCATTAGATATCAATATAATGCAACGGTCAAGCACAACCGTTACATTAGAACACCTTCTCGTTGCATTACACCTAATGCAAGGCAAGCGGATGTAATGATCAAACGTCGTTGCATTAGAGCTAATGCAATAGACATTAGCCACTATGGCAACGAATTTAAGCGTTGCATTAGACTTGAAATGTAGTAGTGTCTCCTACTAAGTTTAAAGCTCTCCTACTAAGTTTAAGCTTTTGTCAACATACGTTGTCCTCAATTGACACTTGCATTACTATTATTGAATAGTAGAAAATGATTGGGGCATGTAAGATAGGATCTATTATGAGGACTCGAGATCTCATGTACCACTCTTGTGTGCCATTTCATTTACTACTTTTAATCAAACCGTTAACATGTTTAGATAATATTAATATCATGTTAATCTCAATAAGTGCCATTTCATGTACTACTTTTAATCCAACCGTTAACATGTTTAGATATTATTAATATCATGTTAATCTCAATAAATGTTAGCCGTTAGATCACTTGTGGCACATGAGTTGCACACAAAGTGGTACAGAAGATTTAGACTCTCTCATGAGTCCCATTTATTATAAACCAATTTCCGACATCTAGTTTAGTACTACACGTTATATGTTTGGTATGAGGATTATTTATGAAAATAACTAATAATATTGATATTGGAATACGTATTATAAATATTTGTTATGCATATGATAAATGAATTTAATTCAGTAAAGATTATTATAAAATTTCCTTTATTTTCGGAAGTGTAAATTTTAATGGGACACAGAAAACGATGTGATTTAATTTTATTCATAAAATAGCAAAACAATTGAATAATATTTTGAAAAAATATTCTCTTAATTACAAAATAATATGGTCAATGAACTTATTCATTTACACACTTAAGTATGAATTGTATTTCAACAATTATGTTTCAAAATCACATAAATTATTTAAGGGTGTGGCTATTGTCACTACACATTATACTAATCCACTACATATGCTAAAATTTAGGTTAATTTATGAGTATGCTAACTTATTTTCCCTTTAAATACTTACCTTTTATATATATATAAAACACTTACTTAATTAAGTCTCACTAATATAACTTTCAATGATTCGAGATTTTTGTATCTTTTAGAAATTGACTAATTAATTCATATCATCCATTTTTTTATTCATTTTTTTTCCAAATATAATAAAATAGTATTTCATCCATCTCAAACTTAATGTTTATATTAATTTCAATTTTTTTAATATTTGATAAATAAATAAAAATATATTTAAGTATATGCAGTGTCTTTGCAGTTTATGATTATTACTTTGATGTCATAAACTCGTGTCACTAGCGTCTTTGACAAAAACAAAAAAAAAAATTAAAAAAAAATCAGTTTCTATGTATTTTTTTAGTAACAAATAAAAAAGATGTCTCTCATAATATATTTATATTTTAAAACTTTCTTCAAAAAATTGTTTTGTAAAGCATGATTGTAAATTTGTTTAGTAATAAGAAGAAAAGCATAAAAATATTAATAAATATATACATATTTTCTAAGTAAGATTTTGTAATATAATTAAAATTACTGTAAGTGAAATGGTGTAAAAGTTTAATAGAGAACTTCATGTAATACTGTAATGGATAAAGTAATCAATTATAAAAATTATTGAATTTAGAAGAAAAAAAACTTTTTAAATGTAAGATAAGTGGAATGAATTAAACTAAATATTTTCCCAATAATGATATTAAATATTAGGGAGTAGCTATTGCCACTACACAATTTAATTATCCACTACATGTTTTAATGCATTTTTAATTCAATCAATGTCTTACCTAAATTGCCCTTCAAATCCTCATTAACTATCTTCGACTTGTTCTTATTGTTTTTCATTGCAAATTTTCCTTTCGTTCTTTTTTTTTTTTTTTTTTTTTTTTTTTTTTAATATATTTTGGTCTTTTCAATTAATTATCTTAATCATAGTTATAAAAGTAAGTATCTCATATGAGCTAAAAAAGTATCTCGTATGAGCTAATAAACCTAATGGGAAATAAAACATTGCCTTGTGTGGAACTTTCTTCTTTGTATAACTGGAACTAGACTTGTATCATGGGTGATCACACACGGGCACATATCCAAAGCCTCGTATTCCTTATAATACAGAACACAATCGTTCTTTGGACAAGCATGAATTTTTATAGCCCAACCCCAACTCTTTAACACCTTGAACGTTTTTTGGGTATCATGAGGCAATGTGTTACCCTCAGGAAGAATACGCCTCATCATCTCCAACAAATCATCAAACTGGCAATTTGCACTACGAGATGACTTTGTAATGTAGTAACTCCACAAGGGGCGTAGTAAGTGAAAAGAATTGTGTGCAACCGGGTACAACTCTTGCAAGGCTTTCTCCATGAGTTTTTCATAGTCCAAGATCTATTGACTACGCTCGTCGTTTACAGTATTGTAACGCATTGACGCAAAAGGATATGCATCATTTATTATGCCCATCACATGGTCATTGTCATCAAAATACTGCTGGTTTTGCGAATGAGATGGCGACGATGTTTGAAGAAAACATCTTGACACGTTCACCCTGATGTATCCATGTCGTATTAGTTGGATATCATCCCCTTTCGCAATTAGTTTCACAGAGAATATTTTGAGTAGTATGACATAGGCTTTGGTGACAAGCAGACTAGTCACCAAAGAAACTTAAGGTGACCAAGGTGGGGTTAGTCACTTAAGTATTTAAGGTGACCATTATTTTGTCACCTAAGGAAATTAGTATTTTGTTATATTTATTTCATTTACAAAATAATAATGTTAAAAATTCAAACAAAATATCAGTTTGATGGGAAAGTGATATGAAAACACATATGATTGACTGCAAATCATTTTTTTATGTAACTATTCACAAAACCTTTATCAGAGAATAAGTTGAAATGCAAAAAAGAATCTTTTCAGAGAAATAAATGATAGGGAAAAAAAATCAAGCATTTGGTGAAAGACAATGATCTAAAGTGAGCATTTTTTAATGGGAAAGTGATATCAAAAAGGTGATATAAAAAAAAAATCTGAAATGCAAAAAAGAATCTTTTCAGAGAATATAATTCAAAAAACCATTATTTCATTTTTTGATGGGAAAGTGATATCAAAAACTTAGGTGACCAAGTAATTTTCACCTAAAGGTTTGTTGCTTTAATTTATAAAAAAAGGTGACTATTCTGTTTGTCTCCGAAACATTAGTCACCACCAACGTGTTTTAGGTGAATAAGCTTTCGTTAGTTACAACAAAAGTGATCTAAAGTGAGCATTTTTTTGTCACCATACACTTGGTCACCAAAGAAGTCATTTTAGGTGAGAATGTAAGTGTTTGTCACCAGAAGTCTCTTTAAGGAGACCCGAAGGTGTTGGTTACGAAAGACTTTGTCACCTCAAGTCGTACTTAGGTGAGAAAATTTGTTATTGTCACTTAAAACTTTCCTAGGTGACCAAAGTTTTTGTCGGCAAAGATTTGTCGCAAGAGACCTTTCTCTGGTGATTAATCTTTTCTCTAGGCGCCTTAAAAGTATTTTTAGGTGACAAAATTCCATTGTTGCCTTAGATTTCTCACCTAAGTGACCTTTTCTAGTAGTGATAATACTCCCTCTGTCCCATTTTAAGAGTCAAAAATTTCCTAAAATGGCGTTCCATTTTAAGAGTCAAATGGCGTTCCATTTTAAGAAGTGATAAGAGAGAATATAAGATAAAACAATAATTTAGAAGAAGAAGATGGACATTGTACCTTGTGCTTGCAAGTGGAAGGACCAAACTTTGTGTATAATGACTACCTTTGAAAATGGACTTTGTGTGTTTAGAGTGTTTTTGACTCAGAATCCTTCCTTTATTTCCATGGTGGAATGAAGAGGTATTTATAGGTGTTAGGGAAGTGTTTTTGGTCACAAAGATGGCTCTTCCCCGGATCAAGCCAAGGCATAATGGCCTTGGGGGTTACAAATCAGAAAAGGAGGAAAATTTGGCCAAATTTGAGATTCTGGGAGCGGGAAGTGCGCGCTTCCCACCCCCCCTATGGAGGAGCACGCCTCCCACAAAGGAGGGCAAAGGCGTGCGCGCATCCCAGCTTCAGAAAAATTCTTTTTAGCCCAAACGTTAACCCCGTTATGCAGTTAAGCCCCAAAACTAACGGAATTAGTCCAAAAACTTAACGAACATCACGAAAGTCAACGAAAATAAACGAAACAAATATTCAAGGTTGACTTTGCCACTTAGTCAAATCCAAGACTAACGGAGTAAGTCAGTAACTTAACGAAAAGTAACGAAAGTTAACTAAAAGTAACAAAACTTAACAGAAAAGAGGAAGACAAAGAATGTGTATGCAATCGGGACATGAGAGGTCCAAGGCGGGGTGTCTACAGGTCCTACATGTCATACTCACAACAATTATTCACTAACTCTTATATACCACACTTTCTCTCTCATACCCAACTATCAACACATCACTTTTTCCTTAATTCTTGAACCCACCCATTTTTTTACTCTTAAAATGGGACGGAGGGAGTACACTCTTCCATGCCAAAGAATGTCTACTTATTTTTTGTTTTTTTTTTTCCTTTCATTTTGTACCATGTATGTTTTTTTTTAAAAAATCTCTTTAAATATATATTTTACCAAATTTATATTAATCAAAAAATTAAAAGGTTAGACAGATTGTTAAAAAATATTTATACATTTTAGCCACAAAATTTATAATTTTTTTTAAAATTCTATTTAAATAAAAGTTATTTTTCCAGTTTGAGAAAAAAAGATACATTTATTTAATTTTATTAGCATGAAAAGCAAATTAGTTCTGTATGGTACACAAATTGTTAACAAAATAGAATTATATTTTCCAATGGTCGTAAAATTATTTATATATTTTTCCATGATTATTAGGTGATCAAAATATTTATTTGAAAATAAATATAAATTTTAAGTTACTTTAATTTGTATGATTAAATATTTATTTAAAATATAAAGAAAAAATTATGTAAAATTTACTTTTATTAGTACATTTACAAATTATTATTTGAAAATACCTCAAACTAAAAATTTAACTTAATTTTATTAGTATGAATAAATGTATTTATTTGAAATACCAAGAAATAAACTTTGAAAAAAAAAATAACTAAATGAATAGTTGAAGGGGGATTTTTTTTTTCAAATAATTCCCTTTTGAATCCATATATACCAGAATGACACTAGGAAAAATTTATGTACCAAAATGACCACTTTGAGAGAAATCGGCATTGGTAGTGCCGTTTTTGGTTTTGAAGTCGGCATTGCCAATGCCGACTTTAGGCCATTTTTGAAACCCAATTTTTTTTTTTTAAAAAAAACCCTAAAGTCGGCATTGCCAATGCCGACTTTAGGGTTTTTTTTTTTTTTTTTTTTTTCAAATTGGGTTTCTCACATTTATATTTATCTGCGGCGATACGAATTAGGGTTACCCTTCTGCGATCCGTTCTGTTCTGCTCTTGCGATTCATTTAAGAGTTAGGACTCCAGAGCAATTTTCTGTTGTTGTTTCTGACTAAGGAAAATAAGGCACACTCAGTTACTAATCCTTTTTAGGTTCACAAAATCAATCTAACCAGAGTTACCCAAGATCAAAAAAAATAATTATGGCTAGTATACTTGTTTGTTACACAGTCATTGTGGAGGGTTAAATCAATTTGCAAATTCAGTTTCGTACTCCCTCTGTAATCTATATTTTGGGTTTCGAAAATTGGAGTTTATTCTCCAATAATCCAATTTAAAAATTCAATTTGGAAAAAAGAAACAAAGTCCAATTTGCGAATTCAGTTTTTTAGAATTCCATCGGTGGATCTGTGAAGCCGAGAAACATGCCCGAGTAGACGACGACCTATCTGCTGCAGGAAGAATCACAAACGAGATTGATGGGAGTTTTGCGGCCGCAGGGTATTTTAAAAACGGGCGTTTTAATTTTTTAACCCCAATTCGTATCGTCGGCAGATAAATATAAATGTGAGAAACCCAATTTGAAAAAAAAAAAAAAAAAGAAGCCTAAAGTCGCATTGGCAATGCGACTTTAGCTTTTTGGCCTTTTTTTTTTTTTTTTTTTTTTTTTTTTCAAATTGGGTTTCAAAAATGGCCTAAAGTCGACATTGGCAATGCCGACTTAAAAAAAAAAACGGCACTACCAATGCCGACTTCTCTCAAAGTGGTCATTTTGGTACATAAATTTTCCCTAGTGTCATTCTGGTACATATGGATTCAAAAGGGAATTATTTGAAAAAAAAATCGTTGAAGGGGATGATTTAAAGGGCAATTGTGTCAAAACAATGATTAAGTTCACAATGCATTAATGAATGTAGTGGATAATCAAATTGTGTAGTGGCAATATCTCTTCCCTAAATATTAATATGATGGGTAATGGGTATCAACCAGCATTTGCAAGTATTTATTACTCCCTCCGTTTCAAATTATCTGTCTCTTTAGGAGTAAAAAATTGTTTCAAAATATTTGTCGTTTTACTATTATCAATGCACTTTTACCCTTTTGTCTCAATTATACCATTATTAATGATGGTGAAAGTATCTCTCATGCAAGCATTTAATCACCTAGAATATTGAATTATTTATGGGCAAATAGGTCCTCTTAACATGCATTAATTACATTTCTTAATAAATAGCTACAGATATTTTGAAACGGAGGGAGTACTATTAATCAATGCATTTATGTATAATAGAGTTGTAATACTTAATAATATTTTGACTCACTCCTTAATGCTTATAAATACTAAATAAGGTAATTTTTTTTAAACGCAAATAGTTTTGTTCCCATAATTAATCAAATTTAATTAACAACAATTGTAGTGTATTTTTGTAACCTTAAAATACCTCCTTAACTCCTCAAATCATGGAAGGATATTTATGTCTATTAACAAAAAATTGTAGTGGATGAGTAATTTTTGTAGTGGCAATAGCCCTTTCCATTATTTAATTGTGTTCTAATGTTTTCTTTTTAAACATTAACGTTTAAACCATATAAGTGAACTTTACTCTTGAACAAAAGGGTATTAAACAAGCTTAAAGTCATATGTGTCAACAAAATAATTTCAAAAGTAAACTATAAAACCATAATAAAACCGTAAAATCTTGGAAAAACGCGTTTTTCCAAACACTTAGGAAAAACGTGTTTTAAAAAAAACCCGGTGGCATTTTTGTAAATAATCGGAACTTCTCAACGGTTCTGGATATCAATATAAAGGCTTCTGGATATGAGATTGATAGTCAGAACCTTTGAAAGTGATAGCCAGATGGGTCCTGGATATCAATATAAAGTCTTCTGGATATGAGATTGATAGCAGAACCTTTGAATTGATAGCCATAACCTTTGAAAGTGATAGCCAGAAGGGTTATCTGGATATCAATAT
Source organism: Campanula takesimana (assembly GCA_026119855.1). Taxonomy (NCBI): domain Eukaryota; kingdom Viridiplantae; phylum Streptophyta; class Magnoliopsida; order Asterales; family Campanulaceae; genus Campanula; species Campanula takesimana. The sequence continues at coordinate 461,845 of JAOWBW010001162.1, forward strand.
AAAACCTTCTGGATATGAGATTGATAGCCAGAACCTTTGAAAGTGATAGTCAAAAGGGTCCTGGATATCAGTATAAAGCCTTCTGGATATCACTATAAAGGCTTCTGTAGGTTTTGAAAAACACGTTTTTTCTAACCTTAGGAAAAATGCGTTTTACAAGAGACTAACCCTAATAAAATTGTACGATGAAGTCCCACTTTGCAACAAAAAATAATGACCGCTCAAAAACAAAATAATTAAAAATCATATCACAATCAAAGCCTCACAATAATTTTATTGATCAACTTTTTAACAATAATTTTTGAGAGTTCAATTACTTTTTCTAATGACAAAACGTGTGTGAAAGGGTCTCACACAAGTTTAAAGAGTAAATGGTTTGCCCCCTATGGATGGGACGGGGCAAGTTCATATCCTCTTTTTTCGAGATCCGTCTCGCGTGTGAGACCTTTTCACACAAGACTTCTTCTTTTCTAATATACTCCTCCGTCCCGGAACAAGTGATACCAACTTTTGGGACACGGAGATTAGAAAAAGGTAGTACATGTGTGGTAAAAAATAAAGAGAGGGAATGAGTGAGATAAATAGTAGTGTTGGTTGAAAAAAATGAGTGGTAGAAAATGAAGAGGGAGAATGAGTGTGGTTAAATGGTGAGGTTGATTGAATATAAATATATTAAAACATTTCCAATTTGGGCAGTGTCACACGTGTTAGGACGGACCAAAAAGGAAATAAGCGTCATTTGTGCTGGACGTAGAGAGTATATGTCTAGAAATATTGATTATAGTTTTTCATGATTCATCAATAATAAATTTATATTCATGTAAAGAATTTAATTTCTTGTAAATTAATGATCAAATATAAGTTAATTATAAAAATTAAATGAGACGGTAGTTATATATAATGAAAACTTACCAAGAGTATGGTGATTATATTTCAGGATGGTGAGAGACATTCCGGGCACTACAGATGCAACATCGGTAACTCCAATTTCTTCCAACTTTTTACGATCTAAACTCTCCTTCGCATTGTTACAATAAACACGTTATATCACCTCAATAGTCTCCCGTCCGATTAAAAAGGGCACAAAAAAGTTGTTTTATCATAAAAAATATAATAAAATATACAATTGAGTAAGTGTTGTGGGTAAGGAAAATGAAGTAAGAGAATGAAAGTAGAATATAGAATAGTAAGTTGATTAGTGATGTGAGTATAAAAGTAATGTAGGAGAGAGAATAAGTGGAATATATATATACTCCCTCTGTCCCACCTCACTTGACACCTAAGAGTTGGGCACAAGAATTAATGAAGAATATTTATGTGGTAGAAAATGAAGAACGAGAATTAGTGGGGTGAATAGTAATGTTAGTTGAATAAATTGAGCGGTGATAAATGAAAAGAGAATGAGTAGTGGGGTAAAGTGAAAAATTATAAAAATTAAACTATTTTGGAGAGTGTCAAGTGAGCTGGGACAGACCAAAATGAAAATAAGTGTCAACATGAGCTGGACGTAGGGAATATATATTAAAGCAAAGTTTTCAACTTCTCTCCCAAAAATGTCACTCTCAAGGGAAATCTGTAATTTCCATTTAGAAAGGGCAAATATGTCATTATCCTTAATTTGGAATAAGTAGTCAACTTTGCATGTATATTGATTTTTAAATGATAATTTTTACTTTTTTTTTTTTTTTATGTAGTGAAAGTTTGATCAATATATAGTGAAAAATTAATAACTTATGTGGACAACAAGATGTTGAAGTTTTTGGTGTTATTTGAGCGCGTGCGCGAAAACGGTCGTTACTTTTTACTTTATAAGATACATTTGTAGAATACATTTTCGAGTTTTATTTTTTATTTTTTTAATAAAAAAATCATTTATTATTTTGAAACATTTTTATCGTTTGAGACAGGATAATTATTTATGTTTATAATTGTCATGCAATTTTTTTTTTTATTTTTTAAAGTACTCCCTCCGTTTCAAGTAAGTTGCAACATGTTGATTTTTTTTTGTCAATAAAAATGAACTTTGACCAATCATTGGTGACTATTTAATGATCACAATGAAATTCTAAAAATGTTAATGATAAATCACTTATAATTTATCAACTACAAATTTTAGAATTTTACTTGAATGACTAGATCGTCACCAATGATTGGTCAAAGTTTATTTTTATTGCCAAAAAAAAATTAAAATATTGCAACTTACTTGAAACAGAGGGAGTATGCGATTAAATGGGTAGTAAATGGTTGCCTTAGTCATTTTGTAAGATTTTTTTTTAAGCTTTCATCTTGTAAAACAATTACTAATGTTTTAATATTTTCATAAATTTTCGGTTTAAAATACCTATATATTTAGAGTTACTTTTTTGTAAGAAAAAAAAGTAATGTGAATCAATTTATATATATAAAAGCTGAAGTGCATAACACTTCAGCATTCATTTTTCATGCTTAAACTTCCTCTTAAGCTGAATATAGTCTAAATAAATTTTTCTAAACTTGTCCGAGATATAATAAATGCATTATTTATAATATATGAAATGCACATTTTAATGAGCTGTTTAGTAAGGATACCTCATCATTGCATTGTTCGATAAATTAATTATTAAACTGTTATTTAAAATCATTAAAGCCATAATTCATATATTTATTGCACTTATTTGTCTTTGAGCTTATGCACGTGTAAAGGCTAGTGAATAGTAAAGATTCTTTACTATTTTTGGCAATGTAATTTATCAATGGGACACTCAAAAATTAAATTTGTATCATTTGTAATGGGACAGAGGGACTACTTAACACATACTCTTACTATCCTAGAATGATATATATAGTCCCTCATTTTATTTTTATTTATCCCACAAAGTTAATTAGTCAAATTTCTAAAATTGAACGTTAAATATCACATGATTTTTCAAACTACCCACAAAAAATAATACTCCTCACTTTACTTGCTTTATTCTTGTTCTTAGAAAAACCATGGTGCTAATGTGATTTGTGATTGTTTAATACCACCAAAGATAATTATCAAAGATAAACAAATCACTAAAATAGTTGAGTAGTTAAAGATGACAATCATTCGGCGCAGGAAGTATCGTTCTATTTTAAATTTACCATAACCTGAAAAACATTCATGTAAAACTGAAACTAGGAAAAAGAAAAGGGTTAAAAGATGTGTCTTTAGGGCATATATATATAGGATAAGATTTAATTATAATAGTGAGTTTATATAACTATAGCAATTTTAATTAATAAATCTAAACATTTCACTTAAAATTGCTATGATTAAGGTTGTGTTTGATAATATTAAGCACTTGATGCTTAATATATTGTAGGGTAATTTAGAGGTAAAATGTTTGGTTTGGTTTCCTCCATTGAGTTTGAATGTGTACAACTTGCTCTTAATGATTGAGCATAAAAAAGGTTGCTTAACAAATAAAAATCTCAATCAACATTCGAGGTCTACTGCTCAATATTATCAAACACACCATACCTCCAAATTTCCCTACAATGTACTCCTCCGTCTCAATTTAAAGTTACTCCCTCCGTCCTAGAGTAAAAGTCCTATTTTCCTTTTTAGTCCGTCCCAGAGTAAGAGTCCTATTCCTAAAATAGCAAAATTTGAATAGTGTCTTTTATACATATGCCATTATAAAGTTGATATATTTACAGAAAAACCTCTCCTTGTGTGTCTTGGCCTATAGGAGTAGAATGTAGCACCTCGAAAAATTCTATTTTCCATTAATATCAAAATGTAACAATTTACAACTCTAAAATACTATACAAGATATCACTAATCAGCCAAAATTCTCTATAAACTGCTCCGCCCCCAAATCATTACATCCCGATCATCGCTTAACTGCAAAACTGAAACTGAAGGGGGGGTGAGCTGGGGGGCTCAGTAAGAAAGGGGATACACAATATCACGGAAGCCAATGGAACACAAACACCAAATAACAATGTCCATGAAATTATAAATATGGACATGCCAAAAAGACTTGTTTCATAAACAGAATAACTGATCAATCATACTTTACATTCCGATGTACTAATTATATTCGGGTCCAGTGACTCAACCAAATTAACCGAATTGTTGGCCGCCCTCGACGGAGCCGGACCCAACACAAAACACAATAACCGAGTCCACTGCGACCGTCACATAATTAGCTACATCGCAACTGTTCCATATAACAAATCTCATCTTTGAGAGCAATTAACACACAAAGCATGATTTCCAAATAACCGTAATATTAACCGGGCAAGTTCAATTCCAAAGCAATAATCAAATGAGACCGAACAAATGATATACGTATCAATAATACGGAGTACTACGATAAGACAGGTATAAAAGAAAGTGACACGGAATCAATACTGCGTAGTCTCCCTTACCCAAAATAATACTAGTAGAGCACCAAATAAATCATTGAGACCGAACTTGAACCTACTAACTCACGGATCAAGCTTCTGCATAATAACATGTATATTTTCACTCTTATGGATCTCGGGCTTTTGACCATTTGTCCTCAAAGAAATATAAAGCTGATGAATATAAATAATTAGGGTGAGATGAGTCACCAACATTTTACTACACCACTAGCTATGCCCACGTTACTAGAAGAGTCACCAAAAACAACAGATTTTTTTCTCAAATAATTCCATTATTTATAAGTATTTAACAAAGTACCACCTTTTTCAAAGTATGTACCAAAATGACCAACTTTGAGCTAATTCGCCACTGGGTATAGCGAATTATCATAGTTCGCTTTTGTCAAAAGCGAATTATTCTTTGACCAGATTAGGCGCGCTTTGCATTAGGGCGTTAATTAAACCTTAAGTAATTCGCTTCCTATAGTAGCGAAATGTTATAATTCGCTTCTTCAAGTAGCGAATTACATTAAACCTTAAGTAATTCGCTTCCTAGAAGCGAATTACCTCAAAGTCGACCATTTTGGTACATACTTTGAAAAAGGTGGTACTTTGGTAAATACTTAGAAATAAAGGAATTATTTGAGAAAAAAATTCAAAAACAACACCTCCACCTAGTTTTTATGTAAACGTGGGTCCACCTCAGTTCAACCAAACAATTTGTATAAATCCATCCGTCCCATAATTTTCTTAATTCTAATGTTTTTTTTTTAATTTATTTCTTTTTTTTACTCATTCCGTCTCAAAATGTCGTGCTTAATTTCGGGATATTACAATAATTTTTCGGGGTGTTACAAGGTTGACTCTTGTGACTGTTCGAAGTACCCTCTCCAAATTTCCTATATGGTGCTGAAGAACGAAACGACGAAGATAACTAGCGTTCTACCTTTTTCGCTCTGGTGATGGTTTCACTGAGGGAAAGAGAAGTAAACAAGTCTACCTGATTTTGGATGGGAACGCGAAGACCTTCGATGAATCGTGCGATTTGGAGAGATTCTGTTTCATTCACATCCGTGCGGGCGGAACGGCCATAAAAATCGCGAGCATATTCATCGACTGTTCGGTTACCCTGTTTACACTTCAAAAACTGACGATAAATTTCCTGATCAAAATCTTCGGGTAGAAAACGGTCTTTCAGTGTAGTTTTCATATCTATCCAAAGACGAATCGGAGGCCAATTGTTACGAATTCGCTGTCTCGTCACTTGCGTCCACCACGCAGAAGCACCCCCACGTAATTTGTAGGCAACATAAAGAACCTTACGATCCTCCTCAGTTTGCATCAAATCAAAAAAAATTTCAACTTCAGAAAGCCAATCCATAAATTCTTCAGTATTCAACTCACCAGAGAAAAATGGAATGTCAGCCCGAATCTTGGGTCGTTGATCTGCAGGAGGCACTACCCTGGCCTCATAAAAACCACCATCTTGGAAAGTCCCTTGAACCGGATCTTCGCGGCGGAGGTGTTCCCTACGAGGATCTTCTCGATTTCTAGGGTTTTCATTGTTACGCCCACCAAAACCAGTCGCTATCGCTGTCAGAAGTTCAGTATGCCACGTGGCTGCTTCTTGGGACGCGGTAGTAGTCGCCTGTATCAACCGTTCCATACCTGTTGTCAACGTAGCGATGAGGTCTTGCATATCGTTGGCCATCTTCCAAGGATTGAACCTTTTCTGATACCAATTGATGTGAAACGCAGCGGAAAGATAACAAGAATTGATCGAAATCAATTCTCAAGAACAAGGATAAAGGTCACTCTAACAATAATCCCCAAAGAGATTACTCTGCAAGTCAATTGAATGACTTAGGGTTTACACAAGATGTGCAAAAGTTGTAATTGAATAACAAGATGAACGAATAATGTTTACAAACCCTAAAATAGTTTTTATACTCCCAAAAACGAAAGCAACAAAAATACCAAAAATACTCTAAATTGTTTAATTAAACCGAAAACAAAAACTGGGAAAATTCCTGTGCGGCAAGCGAGCGGGCGCTCGCCCTAGACCAGGCGGGCGCTTGGTGTGAATCAGAAGATCGGCCAAATTTCACCGAGGTAAGCGGGCGCTCGGGTGAGGTCGAGCAGGCGCCTGGTTGCCGAACTGTTCTAATGCACTGCATCAAAAAATGAACAAACTAAAAAAACGGAAGAAGTATTGGAGAGTGATATTTACTGATAAGTTTTTACACTCATGTTACCAATTACGACTATATACTCCCTATTTCTGATATAATTATTATTTTCAGTCCGATTTATTTGATCTTTAATTAATATTTTATATTAAATTGTTATAAAAATTAAACATATTATTCATGATTTAATAATTAATTTTAAAATTTTATATAAATAATTATTTTAACTTAAAATATAAAATATTAGTTAAAAGTTCAAGTAGATTTAAATAAGTTTACAAAAAATACTTAGTGTAATGAGAAGGAGAGTGCACAAATATTATGTTTAAGTGTTCTTTTAAAAACTACTCACTCACTCTGTTACAACAACAAAGGACACAAAATTAAAAAGTGAATGAAAATTAATGAAATAATAAATATATTCAAAACTATTGGTAGTGGAGTACTGCAGTGAAGTGACCTTAATTTTATAGGGTCACTCGACTCCCTTAATTTTATTATTATGTCAAATTTATCCTTTTAAATTTTGGAATATAATATTTACCATTAAAAGTAATAATTTTTGCAATATTGACCTTTTTAAATTAAAAAACAAAATACACTACATGAGAATTTCGACCCCCTTACACTAAATAATTCGTGGTTTTGCCACTAGTAGAAAAGGTGTCGTGACTATAAAAAGAGAGGTATGTGAGAGTCATGAGTTAAGTATACTCACTTCGTCTCAGACAAAGTGAGATTATTGGTTAACTTGATTGCACTTTGATAATTAATTTGAAGAATAAATAATGATCATAATGAAAATTTAAAAATTGTTATTGTATCATGATTCATAATATTTTCAATAACAATTTTTAGATATTAAATATGATAATTATTTTTTATTTAAATTATTAGAAAGCGTAATTAGGTTTGACTAAATATCTCACTTCGTCTGAGACGGAGGGAGTAGTAAGTGGATAGTTACTGTGCATATGACAAGTGAGTATCACTAAATAAAACAGTATTATAAAATATTTATTTTGGGTAATATGACTTATCAATGAGTAGGAATACCAAAATAAAAATAAAAATCGTGCCCCTTATTAAAAATTATGATTCAGAAGGAGCATACGCTTTCAAAATGTATATTTCATACTCACCCAATCCCCGAGTAAATTTTTTACCTTAGTTTTGCATCATAAGGAAACAATAAGAAATGAGTAAATATTTTAAGTTGGTTGAGGATATAATTGTCCAAAAGATTATTAACAATTCAAGTGGGTACATTATCTTTTTTTTTTTTTTTTTTTTTTTTGTAATGATACTAAACAGAAGGAAAAAATTGTCCAATATTCTATTAATCCTTTATCATTTTGAGAATGAGAGTTATGCTTTAGGACATACCGAAAAGAAAAGTATGTCTCTTACTTTACGATGGAGAGAGTAACAATTACTAATTCAATGGGATCCATTAATGTAAGATAATACTCCCTACGTTCGTTTGAAAAGTACTCATTATTAAGTATAAAGGAAAGAAAGTGGGTAGAGTTAATCCTTTATCATTTTAAAAAGTACTTTAAAATTTCTTTTTAGAAATGTGAGAGTTTCTAATGGGACATCTAAAATAGTTACTCCCTCTTTCAATTCCCAGCTCAGTTGATAATTATTTTCATTTTAGTTTGTCCCAGCTCACTTGACACTTCACAAAATAACCTATTTTTTATTATTTATATTCATTCTACCCCCACCACTCATTCTCTCTCTTTATTTTTCACACTCAATATATTCAACCAACACTATTATTTACCTCACTTATTCTCTTTCTTCATTTTTTACCACACATTTTCTTTATTTTATTATTTTTCCTCAATTATTGGGCCCACCCCTTGGGTGTCAAGTGAGGTGAGACGGAATGAGTATATTAGAACTTTTTAATGGAACAGATGGAGTATAACATCAAGTCTGTATACCACTTTTCATACTCACAATATGTTAGGCTTCGATAAGCATAACGTAGCGGAAAATTAAATTCGAAACTCCATATACATTCATGCAATACGATTATTTCGAGAAAATGAGTGATCATTACTAACTCTTGATCTGCATATTACGATTTTCATTGGAGGTGTCGCTCTTGAAAACGGGCACCATCTGATGGAATCCACACACGAATGAAGTCACAAACTTCTTGGATTGCTAGATTTGTCGGCTAGGATTTTTACAACTAGAGTTTTTTGCTTCTCACGTTTTTCTCTTCTTACAACCGATTTCTAGAAAGAAATATGTGCGTCACGTATTACCTTATGGACATGGTAGCTCCTTCAAATCAACTACGTTCAAAGTCCTAATTGAATTAGGATTTCAAGCCCAATAAAACCTTTTCCTAATTCAATTCATTTTTTGTATGCGGCTCAATAGCTTTATATTGGGTCGGTGGTGGGTCGGATTTAATAATAGGCTCACGAGTCATAATTTTTCTCTAGAAAGACATTATGACTACCCAAATAATATAAACTAGATTAACACCCGTGCGGTGCACGGTTTTATAAGTTTGTTATTAAAATTTTATTTTAATTTCAATAGCATGTTATTTATTAATAATATCTTCATCATTTTATAAGAACTACAACATTTGTTATCGCGTGTATTTTTCAATCAATCGTTATTATATACTATTATTTTAATTTCTTAAATTATTTCAATCATATTATTAAGAAATTAATGCAAGCATCAGTATCAAATTCTCAATTTCCAAACCAATTTTAACAATTTTCTTATTGCTTGTTCAATACCACAACTATTATCATGTGTTAATGGAAAAGTAGTCAAGCCAATTTTCAAAAACACCCTAGGTACAATATTGACGATCTCACAAAGATTCAATTTAGGTAAATTTTTCACAACCTTTCATCTTCTTTAGACCTACTTGAGCCGGATGAAATGAAACTTTCACGTCCGATTTTGGGAGGGGGGATCATATCGGATTCTATCCCAATTTTTATTTTGCTAGGCCTATCGCTAAGAAACCCACTTTCTTACGATTACGAGGTTCATTCAAATATGAAATCGAATCTTGGAATGCAATTTGCATTAGTAGTTTTTATATATTTCTAATAATCATTATTTTTATACCTTAAAAAAAATCAATATTTTTATATAATAACCAGTGTTCTAATTATCAGCCTAGGGCGGCCGTCAAGGAGCTCGGGGGCTAAATGTTGCGATTAAGAACAAATCGAGCAACTTATGTCACGACCCGAAATATAGGCTCTATTTTATTAGTTATTAAATGATTTTTATTTAATTATTTGCTTATTTATTTATTTAAATTATTATTTATTTAAATAATTATGTGTGCATTTTATGTGTTATAATAATTATGCCTAACATTTTATTTGAGTCATTTGGGTTAGTGTGGTATTGTTGGGTCTTATTTGTTAGTAGGGAGTGTGGCATTTGTGTTAGTAGAAGGGGAGGGGCCTAGATGTAACTTTTTAAAATAATTCCCCTACTCCCTCCCTATTCCCCTCACCTCCCTCACCTTCTCCCTCATTCTTCATCTCCCAGCAAAACTCCTTATCTCTCTAGCATTGTGGGTAAGTTTCTTCCTCCTTACATCTCTCTTCATTTGCTCCATCTTCCTCTCATCTTCTCTCATTTCTTAAAACGTGAACATTGTTTAGATCATCGATAGGATCGCGTAGAATAAAAAAGATTTGAAATCCATCAACTTTGAGAAAATTCAAGTAAGTTACTTTTCCCCCATTTTTATGCTAAAATGTTCATATCATGTTTATATGATGTTTGGTGTGTTGTATTTGAAGTTTGGTTGGGTTTTGAATTTATTGGGAATTTATTTTGGGTTTTGATCAAAAATGGTGAAATCTTGAATGTTGGGTTTGATTCTTGATTTTGGTTGTTAAATGTTGTTGTATGAGTCTTTTTAGACTTATTAGTTGTGTTGGTACATTAGTAAACTAGTTGGAATGTTGGATTTTTGGTGGGAGTGTGTTTTGGGTTAAAAATGGAAGAACCCATGTTGTTCTTCCCGATTTCTGGCAATTCCGGCATATTGGGCGACCGCCCAAAATCGTAAGGGCGACCGCGCATCTATCTGAAAGCTTTTGTTCTTGTTTTGAGGCTTGTTGGGCGACCGCACAGTCCCGTTTGGGCGGCCGCACAGATCTCTTAAATTTTACATTTTATTAATGTGTGTGATTGAAGAATGCGTTTTGGTCTAAGTCTTGGGTGTCCTTCTAGTTGACCTTAGTGATCATTGTAGTACACTCTAGTGATAGAATTGGGTCCTTTGTGATCAAGTTTATGTTTGAAATTCATTAATTGTTAATTGGGATTTTGAAGCACCTTTATTGTGTATTGTTTGTTTATTTCACTTCTTGGTGACTACTTGGTATGATTCCCTACTTTGGAATCCTTAGTTGTTTACCGTGCTAGTATTTTATTACTTAGCCTTTACGTGAAAGTCCAGCTGGTATTTTGTGTGTGTTTGGGCGATGCGAAACATTATGATGGCACGGCCAAGTCCATTGTGATGTTGACCATTGTTTTGCCCCCTTATTACCCTCCTCCAGATTGGCCTTGGATGTGAGAAGAGCTAGCTCCCTTGTGTGCATTTTAGCTTTACTTGGAGCATGACTTTGTGGCATGTCTCCCGTCCTTTGTGACACTTCATTGGTTATTGGTTCCGGTACCGGGGTTTTCTCTTCGGCTTTCATGCTTTTATGAAGATGATGATTTGTTGATTATTGAAGCTGCGCAGCGATCCTTTATTTGGATGTTCCGGTTTGGAAAACATTGGCTATATCCTTTGTTATGTATTTATTTCCGCTGCTATCTGTTATGGGATAAATGCTAAGTGCTATGTGATATTTATTATTGCTTATCGCTTCGTGCATCATAGCATGTCATGTAGTTGCATTAGTAACTTATTGAGATTTATCTCACCCCCTTTTCTTTTATCTTTGTTTTTCCTTAACCCCCCCAGGTGCTAAGGATTAGTCTCGCTGATCACGAGAAAGAGGACGTCGAGGGTGGATACATTCTATTGGGGAAAGTTGTATAGGTTGGTTTACATTATATAAATGTGTAACCTTTTTGGGATATTTGTACCAAACATTGACGTCATTAGGATTTGTGTATTTTGTAACCTTGGTGTATAAACTTATGGAGTTTATACTAGTTTCACCTTGTCGTTCAAATGATTTGTAAAACTTGGGATCATCACCTTTTGGTATTAAATGAAATTTTTAACTTCAGTATTTCTCAGTTTTGGTTTTAGAGTCGACGCCCAGATCGCGGTCTCGGGCCCGCGGGGTCCGGGGTCGCGACAGTTGGTATCAGAGCTATGGCATTAGCTCTAAGTATAAGTCTAGGTGGATTAGTATGACCTTGGAGGGTAGTAGTGTGCGGAGTGATTAACAGTTGATGTCTTATGCAGGTAATTACTCGCAATGTCTGGAAGAAGAAACAGAGGAGGTGCTAGTGGGGCACAGAATCAGAATGACACAAGGGAAGAAGCCCGTGCTATGTTCCAAGGCATGTTCGAGGCGGCCATGAAGGCCATACATGATCAAGGTCCGAGGGTAGAACAAGCACCACCCCGTTATGGATTGGAGCAATTTCTGAAGTTGAAACCGGTTGAATTCAATGGGGAACCCGATGTAAGGAAAGCTGAGTTGTGGATTGAGTCTATGGAGAAGATTTATGATGTATTTGGTTGCTCGGATGAGGACAAGGTCCGGTTTGCGGCTTACAAGCTTGTGGGAGCCGCCGAGCATTGGTGGAAAGGTGTTAAAGCTACTTGGGATGACACTCACACGGTGTATGCGTGGGAGTTGTTTGTGCGCAAATTCAAGGAGCATTTCATCCCGGTTGTTGATCAAAACCGAAAGGAGATCGAGCTACTCAACCTGGAGCAAGGTGTGTTGTCTATAGCACAATACTCGGCTAAGTTCATAGAATTAGCCCGATATTGTGACTATTTGGTGAGGACCGAGGAACAAAAGGCTATGAGATTCATTCGGGGATTGAAGACCTCCATCCGTACTCAACTTATTGCTCAACGGATAGTGACATTCCAAGATGCGGTGGACCGAGCCTATTTGATAGAGCAAGATATTGGGGAACATAAGAGGAAGACCGAGGTGGCCAACCCGAGTAAGCAAGGAGCTCAAGGAAAGCCACAACACCGTTCCGATAATCGAGGTAACTTTGGGGGACAATCTCAGTCCCGAGGACAACCGATCCCAAGGAACCCGGGTACCACTTCCGGGAACCAAGGGAGCCAAGTTAGGAGGCTTTGTTCGTATTGTCAAAAGGAAGGTCATTCTGAAGACCGTTGTTGGAAGAAGCAAGGAAGGTGCACCAATTGTGGTCAAATGGGTCACTTTGTAAAAGATTGCCCGAGAGGTAGAGTACAAGCATCCGGGTCAGGAGTTGGTAATAATCAGGGTCAGAAAAGGGATGCCGCAGGGAAGCCCAAAGTCCAAGGAAGGGTATTTTCCATGAATCAACAACAAGCTACCGATGATCCATCCGTTATTGGAGGTATTATTTCTGTGTCTAATGTGAGCGCACGAGCGTTAGTAGATCCAGGATCATCTCATTCATACATTTCTGTGCAATTTTTCTTCCATGTTAAATGCTGCATTCGAGTCTTTACCATACGTGCTAGAGGTGTCGACCCCTATAAGAGAATGCTTGATTTCTGATCGAGTCTTTCGTGCTTGTGATGTGGTTATTTGTGGTCGAGTCCTTTGTGCGGATTTGGTGGTTCTTCCTATCCAAGACTTTGATGTCATTTTGGGTATGGATTGGTTGAGCAAGTTTCATGCTTCTGTTGATTGCCGAAAGAAAACTGTTACTTTTTCTATTCCCGATATGCCTAAATTTGTGTTTGAGGCTAGTCCTCTGAGTAGAAGGGTTCGCTTAATTTCTTTTATGAAAGCGAGAAAATTATTGCATAGTGGTTGTGAGGGGTATTTGGCTAGTGTTCTTGATACTAGGAAAGAATCCCCTAGTTTTGATAGTGTTCGGGTAGTTCGGGAATTTCCTGATGTTTTCTCTACCGAGTATAATATGCCTCCCGATCGTGAGATTGAGTTTTGTATAGATCTTTTGCCGGGTACAACTCCAATTTTGAAAGCACCTTATAGGTTAGCTCCCGCAGAGTTGAAGGAGTTAAAGGTTCAGTTGCAAGAGTTGCTTGATCGAGGGTTTATCCGCCCTAGTGTTTCCCCGTGGGAACACCGGTTTTGTTTGTGCGGAAGAAAGATGGTTCGTTGAGGTTGTGCATCGATTACCGAAAGTTGAATCAGGTTACGGTGAAGAATAAGTATCCTCTACCGCATATTGATGATTTGTTTGATCAGCTTCAAGGGTCCGTGGTTTTCTCTAAACTTGATTTGAGGAGTGGGTACCATCAGTTGAAGGTTCGATCGGAGGATATTCCGAAGACTGCTTTTCGCACTCGGTATGGTCATTATGAGTTCTTAGTTATGCCGTTTGGGTTGACTAACGCGCCGGCCGTGTTTATGGATTTGATGAACCGAGTTTTCCATCCTTACCTTGATTCCTTCGTGGTGGTTTTTATTGATGATATTCTCGTCTATTCTAAGTCTCGAGAGGAGCACGAGCAGCACTTGAGGACAGTTTTATCCGTTCTTGCGAGGGAGAAATTATTTGCGAAGTTTAGTAAATGCGAATTTTGGCTCGAGAAGGTGTCATTTCTGGGTCATGTGATTTATAAAGATGGATTTCGGTGGATCCTTCAAAGATTGAGGCTATAGTGGATTGGAAGAGACCCGAATCAGTGACAGAGATTAGAAGCTTTCTGGGTCTAGCCGGTTATTACCGAAGGTTTATTGAGGGGTTTTCGAGGATTGCTACTCCGATGACTCAGTTGACCCGGAAGAATGTTCCGTTTGTGTGGACCGAGAAATGTGACAAGAGTTTTGAGGAATTGAAGAAAAGGTTGACTACCGCACCGATCTTGAGTTTGCCTAATGGGAGCGATGGCCTAGTGATTTACAGTGATGCTTCGAAAGAAGGTTTGGGGTGTGTGTTGATGCAGAACGGGAAAGTAATTGCTTATGCTTCGAGGAAGTTGACCCCGAGTGAACAGAATTACCCGACTCATGATATGGAATTAGCGGCTATTGTCTTTGCGTTGCACAAATGGAAGCACTATCTTTATGGAGCAAAGTTTGAGATTTTTACGGATCACAAGAGTTTGAAGTACCTATTCTCTCAGAAGGAATTGAACAACCAACAGCGCCGATGGATGGAATTGTAGAAGGATTATGATTGTACGATTTCTTATCATCCGGGGAAGGTGAATGTGGTAGCCGATGCGATTAGTAGAAAGTCTTATGTGGCTTCGATGATGGTTCGAGAATGGAAAATGCTTGAGGATGTTCGAGATTGGTCTCCTCGTGAATTGAGACATGGGGCTATTTTTGCGAATATTAGGGTATCTCCGACCCTAGTTCAGAGGATAAAGGAAGCTCAGAAGAGGATCCCAAGTTGGTGAAGGTAATGGGTAAATTGAAGGAAAAGAACTTCGAGGATTTTTTTATGAGTTCGAGTGGAGTTTTGACTTTCCGTGGTCATTTGTGTGTTCCGGATGTTGATGGAATTAAACAGAGAGTTCTTGATGAGGGTCACAAATCGAGGTATACTATTCATCCGGGTAGTACGAAGATGTATCAGGATTTGAAGCAACAATTTTGGAGGATTAATATGAAAAGGGAAATAGCCGAGTATGTATCGAGGTGTTTAATAGTGGATAGATTGACCAAGAGTGCCCATTTCTTGCCTATTGACATCAGATATTCGATGGAGAAGCTTGCGACCCTTTATATTGATGAGATCGTTAGATTGCATGGAGTTCCGGTTAGCATTGTGTCAGATCGAGACCCGAGGTTTACTTCTAGATTCTGGAAGGCATTTCAAGAAGCTTTGGGTACAGATTTGCGATTCAGTACGGCTTTTCATCCTCAGACCGATGGTCAATCCGAGAGGACTATTCAGATTTTGGAGGATATGTTGCGAGCTTGTGCGATAGACTTTTCCGATTCTTGGGATTCGCACCTACCGTTAGTGGAGTTCTCTTACAACAACAGTTATCAGGCTAGTATCGAGATGGCACCGTTTGAGGCCTTGTATGGAAGAAAGTGTAGATCGCCTATTTGTTGGGATGAGGTTGTGAAGCGAAGATCGTGGGTATTGATTTGCTTCGGGATTCGGTTGAGAAAGTTAAAGTTATCCGAGATAGATTGAAAACAGCCCAGAGTCGACATAAGAGCTACGCAGATAACCGAAGGCGAGATCTTAGCTTTCAGACCGGTGATTTGGTGTTCTTGAAAGTGTCTCCAAAGGTGGGTATTCGTAGGTTTGGGAAGAAAGGCAAATTGGCTCCGAGGTTTATTGGCCCGTTTGAGATTTTGGGAAAGGTTGGACTTCTAGCGTACCGTCTTGCGTTACCGTCATCCTTAGACCGGTTGCACAATGTTTTTCACGTTTCTATGCTTCGGAAGTATGTTCATGATCCGTCTCACGTGTTACCGAGGATACCGGAGGATATTGAGCCCGATATGTCTTATGAGGAACGACCGGTTCGGGTTTTAGATGCCAAAGTCCAAGAGTTGAGGAGCAAAAGTATTTCATTGGTTCGAGTTCTTTGGAAGAATCATAATATCGAGGAGTCGACGTGGGAACTCTGAGATGAGATCGAGAGGAAATTTCCGTGGCTGTTTGTTTAAGGTGAGTCTCGTTAAAATTCGGGTCAAATTTTCTTTAAGGGGGAGTGAATGTCACGACCCGAAATATAGGCTCTATTTTATTAGTTATTAAATGATTTTTATTTAATTATTCACTTATTTATTTATTTAAATTATTATTTATTTAAATAATTATGTGTGCATTTTATGTGTTATAATAATTATGCATAACATTTTATTTGAGTCATTTGGGTTAGTGTGGTATTGTTGGGTCTTATTTGTTAGTAGGGAGTGTGGCATTTGTGTTAGTAGAAGGGGAGGGGCCTAGATGTAACTTTTTAAAATAATTCCCCTACTCCCTCCCTATTCCCCTCACCTCCCTCACCTTCTCCCTCATTCTTCATCTCCCAGCAAAACTCCCTCTCTCTCTAGCATTGTGGGTAAGTTTCTTCCTCCTTACTTCTCTCTTCATTTGCTCCATCTTCCTCTCATCTTCTCTCATTTCTTAAAACGTGAACATTGTTTAGATCGTCGATAGGATCGCGTAGAATCAAAAAGATTTGAAATCCATCAACTTTGAGAAAATTCAAGTAAGTTACTTTTCCCCTATTTTTATGCTAAAATGTTCATATCATGTTTATATGATGTTTGGTGTGTTGTATTTGAAGTTTGGTTGGGTTTTGAATTTATTGAGAATTTATTTTGGGTTTTGATAAAAAATGGTGAAATCTTGAATGTTGGGTTTGATTCTTGATTTTGGTTGTTAAATGTTGTTGTATGAGTCTTTTTAGACTTATTAGTTGTGTTGGTACATTAGTAAACTAGTTGGAATGTTGGATTTTTGGTGGGAGTGTGTTTTGGGTTAAAAATGGAAGAACCCATGTTGTTCTTCCCGATTTCTGGCAATTCCGGCATATTGGGCGACCGCCCAAAATCGTAAGGGCGACCGCGCATCTATCTGAAAGCTTTTGTTCTTGTTTTGAGGCTTGTTGGGCGACCGCACAGTCCCGTTTGGGCGGCCGCACAGATCTCTGAAATTTTACATTTTGTTAATGTGTGTGATTGAAGAATGCGTTTTGGTCTAAGTCTTGGGTGTCCTTCTAGTTGACCTTAGTGATCATTGTAGTACACTCTAGTGATAGAATTGGGTCCTTTGTGATCAAGTTTATGTTTGAAATTCATTAATTGTTAATTGGGATTTTGAAGCACCTTTATTGTGTATTGTTTGTTTATTTCACTTCTTGGTGACTACTTGGTATGATTCCCTACTTTGGAATCCTTAGTTGTTTACCGTGCTAGTATTTTATTACTTAGCCTTTACGTGAAAGTCCAGCTGGTATTTTGTGTGTGTTTGGGCGATGCGAAACATTATGATGGCACGGCCAAGTCCATTGTGATGTTGACCATTGTTTTGCCCCCTTATTACCCTCCTCCAGATTGGCCTTGGATGTGAGAAGAGCTAGCTCCCTTGTGTGCATTTTAGCTTTACTTGGAGCATGACTTTGTGGCATGTCTCCCGTCCTTTGTGACACTTCATTGGTTATTGGTTCCGGTACCGGGGTTTTCTCTTCGGCTTTCATGCTTTTATGAAGATGATGATTTGTTGATTATTGAAGCTGCGCAGCGATCCTTTATTTGGATGTTCCGGTTTGGAAAACCTTGGCTATATCCTTTGTTATGTGTTTATTTCCGCTGCTATCTATTATGGGATAAATGCTAAGTGCTATGTGATATTTATTATTGCTTATCGCTTCGTGCATCATAGCATGTCATGTAGTTGCATTAGTAACTTATTGAGATTTATCTCACCCCCTTTTCTTTTATCTTTGTTTTTCCTTAACCCCCCCAGGTGCTAAGGATTAGTCTCGCTGATCACGAGAAAGAGGACGTCGAGGGTGGATACATTCTATTGGGGAAAGTTGTATAGGTTGGTTTACATTATATAAATGTGTAACCTTTTTGGGATATTTGTACCAAACATTGACGTCATTAAGATTTGTGTATTTTGTAACCTTGGTGTATAAACTTATGGAGTTTATACTAGTTTCACCTTGTCGTTCAAATGATTTGTAAAACTTGGGATCATCACCTTTTGGTATTAAATGAAATTTTAACTTCAGTATTTCTCAGTTTTGGTTTTAGAGTCGACGTCCAGATCGCGGTCTCGGGCCCGCGGGGTCCGGGGTCGCGACAACTTAGGCGCAGAAGCCATTAGTCAGCGACTAGGTGCTCCAAGGCGGTTCTAGGCGCTCTAGGCATTGCCTAGGCGCGCCAAACACCTAAGCTTGTTAAGCACAAGGAAAGACTACTCAACTTTTAAAGAGTTTGTCCCCCAGCCTTTCATTCCACAATCAATGCGGGATAGTTACTAGCCCATTCAAGGAGTACTTTACTAACGCAATTGGTGCTCACAAGCTGCTCCATGTTCCAAGACCCTCGATATACAATACTCTCAGTGCCTTGGCCGTTTGTTTCCTAATCGATGTGGGATAATATCCCACTGACAACTGCACTACTCGTCTACTCCACATGAATAAGTTGAGTTTTTCCTTGGCCTTTTGCTTAAAATCCAACCAACATACTACATGTTAAAATTATGTTTATAAGAATTTAAAAAATCGTCATTATACACTATAATAAATTTAAATATTATTATGGGCAAATTGCAATATGGTTACGTGTGTTTTACACTTTGTTGCAATTGGTTATCCAATATGTAAATGTAGAAATTTGATTCCTAAGTTTGTAAATTTGTTGCAATGTGATGTAAAAATGGATGATATGTTAGAAAACTAACGAAATATTTGTCATGTGCCACGCACATGACACTTGAAGGGGTAAAATTGTCTTTCTGCTGAAGCATTTAACACAACTAACGAAGTTGTAAAAATATTTCCAAAATGTCCTTATATGTGAGTTATTTTAACGAGATTTATATCCCTCACTAACACCATTACCATTTCCAACTGTAACACCACCATCACCTCCGCTTACAACCCAACACCACTATCGCCATTCTCCCCCATCACCTCCACTTACAACCGAACACCACTGCAACCATTCTCCCCCATAACCACCACCAATATTGTTTATACCACCATCCAAAATTAAAAAAACAAAAAAGAAACGAAAAGAAAACACAATCAAGAACTGTAGAAATATTTCCAAAATGTCCGTATATGTGAGTTATTTTAACGAGATTTATAAACCTCACTAACACCATTACCATTTCCAACCGTAACACCACCATCACCTCCGCTTACAACCCAACACCACTATCGCCATTCTACCCCATCACCTCCACTTACAACCGAACACCACTGCAACCATTCCCCCCCATAACCACGGCATAACCACCACCAATATTGTTTATACCACCATCCAAATTTAAAAAAAAAAGAAAAGAAAAGAAAACACAAGCAAGAACTGTAGAAATATTTCCAAAAATGTCCTTATATGTGAGTTATTTTAACGAGATTTATAACCCTCACTAACACTATTGCCATTTCCAACCATAACACCACCATCACCTCCGCTTACAACCCAACACCACTATCGCCATTCTCCCCCATCACCTCCACTTACAACCGAACACCACTGCAACCATTCTACCCCATAACCACCGTCATAACCACCACCAATATTGTTTATACCACCATCCAAAATTTAAAAAAAAAAAAGAAAAGAAAAGAAAACAAGAGCAAGAACTGTAGATTCAAGATTCAAAATTCTGATTTAAAATCATTAATCAGAAAAATCAAATATGAAGATGGGTTGTATTTCAATATCAAATTTAAAAATTCAACCAAACCCAATTACTCTCTCTTTAAATTTCAGATCTGTAAATTAAAAAAAAAAACCCAAAATTGACGCAAGGTGGACTCCATTTTTCTGCCTTCCTCTTCTTTAATGCCGGCTTCCTAGGTTACAAGGTGCGACGATAACAAAGGGGTGGCGCAAGGTGGAGAAGAGGGTGTGGGGCGGACAAAATTGACGATTGGGGTAAAGTGAAGGTGAGAGGGAGTGCGGGTGGGAGTGCAGAGAAGGGGGGGGGGAGGAAGTGGCGGCGGCTGTCAGAGCGGGGTAGTGGGTAGCGTTGAACGGCGGAAAGGATAAGGGTTACCGGGAGAGACGATGGTGGGAAGGGGGATCAAGAAGTGTGAGAAGAGAGAGAGAGAGTGAGAGCGAGAGAAAGAGAGAGACATATGGATTCTGAGTTTTTTTTTTACTTTGCAGATGCATTCAATTACCTTTTTACCCTTTAAATTTTTAGCGAAATGACATATATGCCCTTAAAATGTCATGTTCGTGGCACATGAAATACATTCCGTTAGTTTTTTAACAACCCATCCATTTTACATCACATTGCAACAAATTTACAAACCTAGGAATCGGATTTGTACATTTACATATTTAATAACCAATTGCAACAAAGTGTAAAACACAGGTAACCAAATTGCAATTGACCCTATTATTATTTAGTAACAATTTTAAAATGTTCATTAAGGTAAATGTATCAAAATAAAGTAATTTTTCAATATATCTTTGCCTAATGAAAGAAAAATAGAAAGATTAAAGTCCGAGTGTTCCTTTCAAAAGTTGGCCCCTCAATTTATATCACTCTATTGCCTAGGCACTTCATTGCATAGTAGATATGGGATAAACATCCACTATTACAAATTAATATTATTAATTTTTGATAAATAACCAAAATAGCTAGTACTAATTTTTGGATAATATATTATTACATATATATTTATTAAAAATATATAAAAATGTGTTAATTTCTCGGATCCACCTAGGCACCGACTAGGCCCGGCTTCACCGCCTAGCGGACGCCTATCGCTTTTTAGAACCTTGCTAATAACTAACCATAAATACAATTAAAATACTACTACTATTTATCATCTTCAAGATTTACGCGAAATTTTTAATGTAGTGTTGACATGTAAATTGATTAAATTTAGTAATTAAAAGATAAAAAGTGTAATTATAATGTGTGCAATTGTTATTGGTGTATTAAATTGATTAAAGTGAATAACTAAAAGAAATAATGGGAGGGAGTAATTTTAGAATGACAATAGTTAATGTTAGTGAAAATAACAGTTTTCTCGAAAATGACGGAAATAAAATAAAACGAAAATGGGGATGGATTTTAGTCGATGCTTGTGTTGGACAATTTTCGTAAGAAGTAATTGTCCCGTACTAGTGCTAATGGTTACCGGAAATCTTCTCGTAAAGTGCAACGACTTTAACTGTCGTTAACAAGAGCACTCCAAATTAATGACTTCGGCAAACAAATATTAATGCTCGGAACTTCTGGACTTGAAGGGAATTTAATGATTCAATATGCTCTCTCTCTAATTTGCTACTATTGGAGGCTTAATCAATGAATGATTGGAATGAAAGAAACTGAACATTCTGGGGACTATCTATAGTTTTCCAAGAGTTATGGTGGCATTTAGGGAATAGTTACAAGTCAGGTCGAATGGATCTGGACAGTCCAATCTGATTCTGATCAAGGTTCCAGATTCAACGCAGCGACCCACACCCATTCGAGGAGGCGCGGATCCTCCACCTGGTCCGACCCATTTCCGTTCGAATGGACACATCTGCCCAACCTACCTATTCGACCCTAACACTGTATCCGGTCCTTCGCGATCCGCCCTACACTTGCACTGCCCAACTAAAATTGGATCATGTCCACACGGCTAATCCAACCACACCAATCCAATCGCCACAAGCCCAACCTTTAACTAGACTGAGCCGCACCAACCCACACGCATGAACCGAACCACCATCGAGCCAAATTTTATCAAAAGTTTAAGGCTCCACAGCTGCCAGCGACCGATGCGAAGTGCAAAGTGCGTCCTAAACCACCCATTCCGCCCTTCGGGGCGCTTCGCGGGTCATGGGTCAATTTTTGAGCTAGCCCAAAATTAACATATTTGACCACTAGCTAGCATGGTTGGCCCAAAGGCTCACTTAGGTTGTATGGTAGGAATCCCACACTTGATTGGTACCTCTTTAGATGAGCTATATTAAATACACTCATCCTTTTCATTTTCCAACCAATGTGGGATACATGGCTTTCCATATTTCCAACTCTTCATAAATCCATTCAAGTTGCACACTTTGAGAATTATTTTTTCATTCACCCGAAAATGGTTTTGAGTAAATAAATGCATTTTTCTAATCTACACTAAGTGTAGATTTCAATTCTGAAACTTGTTTTCATTTATACAAAATGAAACTACTTTGAAAATTGGGTCAAATGTGGTCAAACCACATTTTTAAAACCCATTTCCAAAAATCCCCCACATGAATGACAATTAATGCATGTATGCAGATTCATCCAAAAGTTCCGGCAAACTATTCTTGCATCGGGATAGGTAGCTTATGGACTTTAACCTTCCCTAGTAAAATACTGTCGGATATACTAGCCTGATAGTAGCGCGATTCTTTGAACTAGAGACTGTAGAGTGTATACAAAGACAATAGTACTTACACAATAATAGCTCTAACACTTTTTGTTCTCACGTTGAGTCCGTTTTGGCCCTAAACCATATCTAATTCATAAGTGTTCATTTAGAAGCGGCCTAATACTTCTCACTTATATAGGTGATTCTCCTATAAAGAGTATCCTGCTATACTCCACTACTTAGGTATATGAATCATTAATTTTTTTCTCAACTAAACCTCACCACTGTTGCAGGTACATACATTTAGATGTTCTAGGAATGGGTGTGAAACAGTGTTGGTGTATTTGCCCTAAGCATGTTATTAGCACGTTGTTTGAACGATATTTTGTCATCATTTATTCATTATATAAAGAGATGTTTTAGATTATTATTTGTTGTTACATGTTTTGTTATAATAATCTACGTCCCTAGTACTTATGAAGAACTAGTATAAGTTTGATTAGATAATCATGTGATGATTATGTGTATATGATACAAGTTAAACTTATGGGTATGTGTTTGTGAACATATACTGGACATGACCCACCTATGAGGTTTATGTCATGGTCACAATATCATAATTAAACCTCAAAATAGTTGTATCATTAGAATCCTTAGACTTGAGATTATTATGATCTTCCACATAATGGAGATCATGTTTGACATATTCAAACGTTACTCTTAACCAATTAATTATAAAGGATATGATTGGCATGATCAAAGCTATGTAGGGAAGTATAATATGTCAAGATGGAATTTGTCCCTCTTCGTGAGAGGTGTCAACTAGGGCCCCTCGATGAATAGTATGGTGAAATACATGGGCATGCTCAAAATTGATATGATCAATGTCACTTGTATTATAAATATATTTGGAATCGAGAAAAGTATTGGGTATTGTAAGTTGACCATTTACCATGGCTTACGCTCAATGACATCGTGGACAAAGGGATTGTGATATGTTCTATAAAAGGATTCACAAACTTTGACAAGTTATATTAATTGGGTAGTCATGATGGCTTGCTAGATTCCATTCATGATTTATAAGAACAAATGTGTTTGGACTCATTGCCAACTTAATATAATCCTATGGGGTCACACACAAAAGAACGAATTGTTTAAAAGGCTAAAAATGATATTTTGGGGGTGCACGGCTGAGCACTTTGTGCAGAGCGGCCGTGCACTACAAGTTACAGATTGTATGTTTAAAAGACCTTCTAAAAAACCCTAATTAGTAACAATTGATATTAGATCAATAAAAGAGCCTCCAAAGAGTTTGGTATTACATTCTTAATCTAAGATTCATCATCAAAGATTAAGAACCCAAATATTCATATAGCCTTCATAGAAATTGTTTCAATTGGATCTAGCAGTCCGGATAAAAAAGAGTTTTTGATATTCGTTCGCGTGGGGATAAACATAGAGGGTGTTGGATTCAACACCTTCAAGTTTATGATTTTGTAATTGAAGTCGTGTTCCTGTGATTGTGATTCAAGAAGCGCGAAGAACAAATATTGAAGATTCGAAAATTTTAAAGCATCATCACGGTTAGTATTCTGAATTCCACTCCATATTAATTAATCATCTTGAACGGATCTAGGCTTTAGGATTTATTCCGCTGCACATGATTGTGCAAAACCCAACAGTTGCATCAGAGCCCCATTCATCATGATTATTTTAATAATAACATGTTGATAATATAATTGGATTATATGTGCTTGCATGCTATTTGAATTTAGATTCATGATGTTTATGTGATTTATATTTTATGTATGTACATGAGATATATGAAGATCATAAAATCGCACCGTTTAAATACATTATGGGAGATCTAGAATCGCAATATTAATTTGATTAATATGTTCTAACGGATCATCAAATTTTAATTAGATTAATTTGTTGATGATCCTAGATTCAAGAATAAATTGTTTATTCAAGGTTTTGATGAACATGATGATTTGATCATCATGAACACCAAACCCTAATTGAATCAAGAAAGCGATTTTAGGGTTAAAACTTAAAACTTGGAATCTGTCAGCTGGACTGCACGGCCGAGAAGACTATAAGACTCGGCTGAGGTGTCAGCCGGACTGCACGGCCGAGAAGATTATAAGACTCGCCCGAGCAGCTTCTGTGGAGCGGCCGTGCAGACTGTCTGGAAGTCATTTTTTAAACGCAATGTTTTGAATTGAATTGTTTTTCGGATGGCTGGTTTTTTGAAACCGTGTTTCCTGAAATTAAATCTCAATTCAGAAATATTAAATTGTTGAGACAAAGAATTTAGAATCAAGTTACTTTTTGTAAGGGATTGTGGATGCTTTTTGGCTTAGTTTCGACCTTACAAGATTGTTTCTTCTAGTTTCTAAATTTAGTACGGGATTGTAGTTGCCTCTTGGCTTAGTTCGACCGTACGTTTTGGGCTCTCAATTTGTGAATCCTCATCAGATTATGGATATTTGAAAATACACAAGTTTCAGATTTTATCCCCATAAATCAATCACATGAGTATTATGCTTTAATTAATGAGATTAATTAAATGATTAACCAATGATTTACATATTTATATTATGTGCGTATAAATGTGTTACCATGCTATATGTGTTGAACCTTCTTGTTAAAACTTAAGTCACATGTCAATCCATGATAGACACTTGGGATTACACGGGTAGTTTTGTGTGGGTTACGCCAAAGCGTTTGTTCATTGATTCTATCCTTGTATGAACAAGATGAATGAAAGAGTGGTTCCTATGTGTTTAAAACATGCTTTTGACATATGATGTCAAAAGAATCTCATTAAAGGATCTAAGAGTCATAAATGATATGATCGATAAAAGTTATCTACCTAATTAATTTAATTTTGAGCAGTATCGCCAAAGAGGACTTAAAATTAAATTAAAGTTGGATCTTAGCCCATATAAATTATATTGTACATTATTGTATTAGTAGGTTATATAATTTAGTGGGAGTATTTATGAAATACATTAAATCTCTTTATGAAATTGGTAGTAATACATATTATTATATGTTTGCATAAAATTGTAGATAATGGCTCAAAACACTTACAACCTATCTTTGCGATCTATCATTGAAAAGGAAAAACTCCTTGAGAATGGTACCAACTTTCTGGATTAGATCAGAAACCTTAGAATTGTTCTGAGGCAAGAAAAAAAGTTTTACATTCTCGAGGAACCCCTTCCTGAAGAAGAACATGAAAGCCACTGCGCCTAGGGCGGAGAAGGATGCTTACAAGAAGCAAAAAAGTGATTCTCGTGACGTCAGTTGTCTAATGGTTGCCACCATGAATTCTGAACTCCAAAAGGCTTTGGAACATTTGGAAGCCTATGAGATAGGCGCTGAGTTGAAAGATATGTTTCAAGAGAAAGCTAGACAAGAAAGGTATGATACCATGTCTGCTTTAATGTCATGTAAGATGACTGAAGGGCAACCCTCATGTTTTGAAGATGAAAGGCCACATTGAGCACTTAGAGAGGTTGGGTTATGTTATCCCTATTGAGTTGGAAACCGACATGATTCTTAATTCACTACCAAAATGCTATAATCAGTTTGTAATGAACTTTAATATCCATGGTATGGATAAGTCTTTATTAGAGTTGCATGAGATGCTTAAAACTGCTGAAAAGAAAATCATTGAGAAAACCACTTCTCCTGTGCTTATGGTAAATAAAGGAAAGGAATTTAAAAATAAGGGTATAGGTAATGCAACTGTTACCAAACCTATAGCAAGAAAGGCAAAAGTTTCCACCGCTGCTGTAGTGGCTAAACCAGACACTCAAAATGATGCAATTTGTTTTCATTGCGGTGAGACCGGTCATTGGAAAAGAAATACGAAGCTTATATGGAAGAAAAGAAGAAGGGCAATGTGATTGCTACTACTTCAGGTATCTATATTATAAATATTTTCCTTTCTTCTTCTAGTTCCTGGTATTAGATACCGGATGTGGATCTTACATTTGTCTAAATGTGCAGGCACTAAAGAATAGGAGACTACTCAAGGATGGTGAAGTAGACATACGCGTGGGGAATGAAGCAAGAGTTGCTGCATTAGCCATAGGGTATGAGTCACTTTACCTAGTGATTTAATTCTTGTTTTAAACAATTGTTACTACGTTACGGATTTGAGTAGAAATATAATTTCAATTTCTTGTTTGGATAATGAAGGTTATAGATTTCTTATTGAGAATAAGAGGTTTTCTATTTATTTAAATGATATGCTTTATTGTATTGCAAATTCATTTAATGGCCTTTATGTCCTTGATCTTGAGAATGAGAATAATGATAATGACTATAACATAAATAAGAAATCTAAACCTAATGATTTAAATCACACTTATTTGTGGCATTGCCGTCTTGGTCATATAAATGATAAGCGTATATCAAAACTCCATGGGGCGGACTTTTAGGATCAAATGATTTTGAATCATATGATACTTGTGAGTCATGTTTACTTGGAAAAATGACTAAGACACCTTTTACTAAGAGTAGTGAAAGGGCTAGTGACTTATTGGGCTTAATACATACCGATGTATGCGGACCTTTAAGTAGCAATGCTAGGGGAGGATTTCAATACTTCATAACCTTCACTAACGATTTAGTAGATATGGCTATGTCTACTTAATGAAGAACAAAAATGAAGCATTTGAGATATTTAGAATATTTCAAAATGAAATAAAAAATCAACTTGGCAAAACTATCAAAACACTTCGATCCGATCGTGGTGGTGAATATTAAGCCAAGAATATTACGATCATCTTAAAGATTATGGATTTTTTCACAATTAACTCAACCCATAACACTACAATGGAATGGTGTGTCCGAGAGGAAAAATCGGACTTTATTGGATATGGTTCGATCTATGATGAGTCAAGTTGATCTTCCATTATCCTTTTGGGGACATGAATTAGAAACCGCTGCGTTCACACTAAATAGAGTTCCAACTAAATCGGTTCAAAAGACACCATATGAGATATGTGGACCGGAAAGAAGTCTTGTTTTTCTTTCGTGAAGATTTGGGATGTGAGGCTTATGTTAGAGATCTTATCTCTGACAAACTCTCACACAAATCTGACAAATGTATTTTCGTGGTTATCCTAGGAAACCAAATGATATTACTTTTACAACCGCACGGACAACAAAGTGTTTGTTGCTCGTGATGGTACCTTTCTAGAGAAAGAGTTTCTCTCCAAAAGGAATCAGTGGGAGTAAAATTAATCTCGAAGAGGTTCGAGAACCCGAAAATAACATTGAACCGATGGTGGAATCTGAACAAGTTACACATGGAGTTGTGGAACCCGTTTAGAATACACAAGCCCATCGCAGATCTAGTAGGTTACGATCCCAACCAAGAGATATGGATTCTCGTAACGGATAGTAATGAAGTAGAAATCATTTAGAATGATGAACCAACTTCCTACCAAGCAACCAAGCAGCGATATCATATCCTGATTCGGATAAATGGCTTGGAGCCATGAAATCCGAAATCCAATCCATGTATGATAATCAAGTTTGGAACTTGATAGATGCATTTGGAACTTGATAGATGCACCCGAAGGTGTAAAAAACATGGATACAAATGGGTTTTCAAAAGAAAATTGACATGGACGAAATGTGCATACTTATAATGCTAGACTTGTAGCGAAAGGTTATAGGCATATTCATGGATTGACTATGATGAAACCTTTTCACCCGTAGCAATTATTAAGTGTATAAGAAATTTAATTGCCATAGCCGCATATTATGACTATGAGATATGGCAAAATGGATGTCAAAACGGCGTTCCTTAACGGGAACTTACTTGAGGATGTGTATATGACACAACCTAAAGGTTTTGTAATTTCAGAAAATTCTAACAAAGTATGAAAGTTGCAGAAATCCATCTATGGATTAAAGCAAGCCTCAAGTTGTTGGAATCTTCGATTGATGAATCAGTCAAAGAGTTTGGCTTCATTAAGAACAAAAATGAACCTTGTGTATACAAGAAAATTAGTGGGAGCGTAGTATTATTTATAGTGCTATATGTTGATGACATATTGCAATGTAAACAATGTTCCTGCACTTCAGTCTGTAAAGACTTGGTTAGGAAAATATTTTTGAAATAAAAGATATGGGTGAAGCCGCTTATATCCTTGTATTAAGATCTATTGTGATAGATCTAAAAGATTGATTGGTTTATTTCAAAGTATATACATTGACAAGGTTCTTAAAATATTCCAAATGGAAAACTCTAAGAGAGGACCTGCCAGTGTTACATGGTAAAAGACTTAGCAAGACTCAGTGTCCTCAGACAACTGATGAGCGGGAATGCATGAATAGAATCCCATATGCTTCGGCAGTTGGATCCATTATATAGTATTTTTTTTATTTAACTTGTTTTCGTTTGTTTTTGTTTCTTTTGTTAAGTTCTTGACTGACTCTGTTAAGTCTAGGGGCTAAACTGAATAACAGTTCTAAATTTCCAGTCCATTCTGTCAAAAATTCCTTTTCAGAGTCGGGTGCCTCTGCTCTTTGAGGTCAGACGCGTGCGCCTTCCGCCCTAAAGGCCGCAGGCGCGCGGCTTCTGGGCGTCAGTACATATTCTCTCCAAGAATCCCTCCCTTGCTCAATTTACATGATTTTGCCCGAGAATTCCCTCTTTGTTGACTCTGTTTTGGCACCAAAAACATATTCTTTTCACCTATAAAAACCCCCATTCTCCACCATTTCAAAGGGAGGATTTTGGACACAAATTTGAGTACCAAGACTCTACACAAAAATCTTTTACATCATCTTCAAGTAAAACTTTGAAATCTTCATCTCCTTTCCAAGTCAAGGTACAACACTTTCTCTATTATTTCTTATTTGATTTTTATGTCTTTTTATTGTATGCAATCCCATTAAAATAGGTCATGACCAATACGACTACTTCACATATTGAAGTTAGTTAAGGTTATCTCCCTATATTTCAAACTCTCATCTAATTTCCCCCTTTTTCTTTAATGTAATAGTTAGCATAAATTTACTAGGTATTCACCTTTTCCTTTCAATGTAATTGTTAGCACGTATTCATATAAATAAAAGGACTTTTTACATTAGAACACAAAAGTAGCAAGACGGCTTTAGCCGGGCGGAGAGGGGTATTTAAGTACTTCCCACTTTGTAACCTAACCCCCGAACCCGTGTCTCCCGAATCTCTGGTTTTGTATATAAAATTAGGCTATATTAGGTTTTTCTTATGTTCCTTTAAAAACATAGGTGGCGACTCTAATCTTTAAAACCAAATAGACATCCTAGGATAATCACCGCTCTAGCCAAGCTGTGGTTTTCCCGGGGTATCTACAGTGGCAACTCCGCTAGGGATAGCATAAAGGGTAAACTTGCGTTTTTACTTTTGTGTTCTTTTATCTGTTTTCTGCAGGAATTCTGGTGACACAAAGGGTGGGAGCGTGCTCTCTGGTCTTCTTGGCCTAAGCGTGCGCCTCCGACCCTAACCACCAAGAAGCGCCTGCACGCATCATGTCATTCAAATCCATGTTATTTGTGCTAACAGTTTCTGTAGGGGAAAAAGTTTAGTCAAGGCAATCCCTTGAACCCATGAGGTTGCAGGTTCTTACCCGAATCGGGCGCATCTGCCCTCTCACTCTGAGGCACGCGCCTCCTATATGGACGGCCCAATGCGTGCGCTTCTGGGCGCATTTCCAGAATAGAACAAACTCCAGAACGCGAACGAATGATGGGTGTGGGCACGGTTGCCTGCACAAAACTATTTAATTTCTGTTCATTTTTATCGGTCACACGGGTGATTCAAAAGTTTTGTCACATGTGTTTGACCTCACACTACGTGCACTAGTACAGAATTGGCCTTGGATAGCGCTTTTTTTGGGCTTGGATAGCGCATAAAAGCGCT
This sequence comes from Campanula takesimana, assembly GCA_026119855.1. Lineage (NCBI taxonomy): Eukaryota > Viridiplantae > Streptophyta > Magnoliopsida > Asterales > Campanulaceae > Campanula > Campanula takesimana. The sequence continues at coordinate 492,470 of JAOWBW010001162.1, forward strand.
ATGTAAGCTACTGCTATGCTAGTTAACATAGCGCTTATTTTGCGCTATCTAGCTTAGGATCTCCTATAGCGCTTTTTTTTATGCGCTATCTAAGGGCCTTTATTAATTTCCAGAATTTATCTTACATAGCGCTTATTATGCGCTATCTAAAGAATTTAAAAAAAAACACTATTGCACCTACTTCCAGAATTCATCTTGCATAGCGTTGTTTATGCGCTATCTAAGGCCATTTTTTACAAAAAGCAAGCTAAGGTAGCGCATAAAAACGCTATCTAAGTGTGTATTTCAATTTTTTTCCGTGCTGCGCCTTTTTCAAATTATATAAATTATAACGAAAAAATCAAACAAACAAAAATAATATGAACTAACAAAAATTTCATTGAACAATAACAA
>JAOWBW010001162.1:492962-559794 GCA_026119855.1 Campanula takesimana
AGAAAATGTAAGAGGCATTCAATTGTGAGGTTGAAGAGCGTAAAGAACCTCGTGTATTGTCAGGCGAGGATGTGTTGAAAAGGGTGGAAAACATCGAGACACAGTTTGGGTAAGAATTTTGCAAAGACGGTTTCTACTAAAAGGTTGGAAGAAGAATCATTTTTTTTCCAATTAAGCTATTGGAAGACTTGTATGTGGAGACACTTTATTGATCTCATGCATAATGAAAAAATGTTTGTGATAGTATTTTAAATACTTTTCTAGGTGACAAAGAGAAGTCTAAAGATGGGTTAAATTCAAGAAAGGACATGGTTAAACTTGGAATTAGAGGAGAATTAACGCCTGTGATAGAGGAAGGGAAATCACCATATTTACACCTGCCGCTCATACATTGTCCAATTATGAGAAAAAGGTCTTACTTGAGACACTTCAGTTAGTTAAGGTCCCAGAGGGGTACTCATCTAACATTCAGAGTTTGGTATCTGAAAATGGGTTGAAGTTGACATCTTTGAAGTTTCATGATTACCATGTCATCCTTGAGACTTTACTCCCAAATGCGATTCACTCAATTTTGCCAGAAAATGTGCGTACCACTATTAAAAATCTATGTTGGTTTTTCAAGGCGATGAGTAGTAAATTCATTGATCCTAGAAGGTTATCTCATTACCAAAAACAAATTATGGAGACACTTTTGTGAGCTTGAGATGTATTTCCCACCTTCTTTCTTCAATATCATGGTCCATTTGACAGTTCACCTGGTTTACGAAACAAGGATGTGTGGTCCTGTTCGTATGAGATGGATGTATGGCAATGAGAGGTATATAAGAGTGTTGAAAGGGTTGCATCGCAGAACACTACATAGCGGAAGAAGCATTAGAATATTTGTCTGAGTACATCCCAAATGTCGAATCAATTGGACTTTCAACTATATGTCACACCAGTAGGATTGATGGTGAAGGTGTCACGGGAGGTCAACAAGTTGAGATTACCCTTGAACAACGACATAAGGTACATTTGTGTATTTTACACAATAGTGTCGATGTGGAACCATTTGTCGAGTTTCACAAGCAAACTATCTCACACCAGCATCCAGATAGAGATTTGAATTGGATTCAAGTGGAGCACAATCGTACGTTCATTGATTGGTTCCGTAATCATATTTCAGATAAGCTGCCAATGGACAATGAGCCAATCTCTGAAAGGGTGAAGTGGTTGTCTAGGGGACCTGATCCACATGTGTTTTATTATAAATTTTACCTTATAAATGGATACACATTTTACACTAGAGAACACGATGAGAATAGCACAATGCATAATAGCGGACTTTTAGTTCTAGGCAACGAAGATGAAAAGTCGGGGAAACCACATTCTTGGGAAAATTGTGAAAATTTGGAAAGTCGATTACGTCACATTTCGAGTCCCTATCTTTGATTGTAGTTGGGTCGATATTCCTAGTGGGGTGGGGGTTGAAAATAATGGTTTCATACGGGTTGGATTCATAGATGATTCATTTGTTATGGCAATACAAGCTAAACAAGTGTTCTATGTTTTTGATCTCGTAGATAAAAAGTGGTCTATTGTTGTCTTGGTCAAACAAGAGAAACAACAGCTACCAAGTTAGTGATCACGTTGATGAAGATATAGATGCTATAGATGACCCTTTTAAAAATATGGTTGATACTCCCAGTTCGTTTCTCAATGATGATGCTCATGAACCCCTGTACCAGAGACACGAATCATGACGAGGGTGAATATGCAGACTTAAATGTGGATGAACTTGTAAATCCATATTTTTTCAATGTACATGGTCATGAACGTGAAACAGCGCTCGAAACGAAAAAAAAAAAAAAAAAAAGGTTAAAAAGACTAAAAAGAAAAGTATGATTGATTTTTTTCCCAATATAAACTTTCATTTTATGTTTTTTATTCTCCTCTTGAAGTATTTGTTTCTCTCAATTATATTTAGTTTAACTATGTATAACTGATTTTATTATTACCTTTTACAGAAACATGACTTCTAGGTCTCGACGTGGTGGTGAGTCTCAGAAAGAAGACCCAGCTAGGGGCAGGTATATTATGATAGTCTTTGTTTAGAGCTTTTCAAAAATATATTACCTCCGTCCCATAAAGATAGTTCCACTTTTTTCTTAGATCAACTGACTGATATGTAATTCTGTTAACTACATTCTTAGCTTAGACCTGATTTGGGTATCTTGAATTTTTCATCAGATCCGGTGCTTAGATATGTAATTCTGATATAATTTTTTTATGGGATGATATATATATATGGTAATTATCTTATTACATGAGGTTTGAGTAGGAGCTGTTGAGGTGTATAATTCTTTAAGGAGTACGTAGTGAAATTTAACCTTTTTTTTCCCTTCTTGTTCTTAACTGAATTTGTGAATCTATGAATCTTGGACTTTACTGATGTGACTTTTATGAAAAAAACATAATATTGTGAAAAAAAAAAAAAAAAAAAACTATCGTGGTACTGGGAGATTTTTTTTTTTTCTTGTTGGCTCTCTTTGCATGTGCACAGACATAGTACTCGAGGCGGAGGCACCTCTGGTAATAGTGATCGGGACAACGATGTTCATAGTGGGAGCCAAGGTGGAGGCACCTCCGATAATAGTGAGATCTCTCATCCTCTAGCCCGATGAATAGTAAGTATGCTCAAAGTAAAAAAAAAAAAAAAACCCGAAGGGAATATTGGTAGAGGTAAATTGGAATGAGCTAGGCCCAGCCGATTGGTAAGGAGTCAGTGACTCTTGCACATTATGTTGGGTCTACTACTAGGAGGATGTTCCCTATCACTATTACTGATTTTCACAAGAAGGATTTGGCTAAGTATAAGGAAGCATTTTGGGATGAGATTGTGGTATAATATGATTATTTAAATTGTCAAGTTTAATTTATACTTGTCAATCTAAATTATCTATGTTTCATATCTTTAAATCTATGTTGCAGGCGACTTTCAAAGGGTTGGATGAAAGTCATAAGAAGGCTATCATTTCTCGTGCCGGTTGTACTCACATGGTGTTTACGACAAGGTTGAGAAATCTATGTTCATTTAATTCTGTCCAAATTAAAAAAATTGTACTCCCTTCGTCTCCAAATGGTCCAAATTTTATTTTAGGGACATTGTGAAAATGTCTACTTTTGAAGACAGAATTTCGTTTAGGGACGGAGGGAGTATAAGTTTTTCCTTTGGACAGTTTGGTTTAAAAAAATCAAAAGTTTTGTATTTTAATTGTATTGTAATATTTGTACATCTTGAAGCCTAGGAACATGGATATTGGGAAAAGAAAGCTTCACAAGGAAGCTGATCAGATTGGAACGGGAAAGAAAAAGGAGAGAATATTAGAGTCCACAGGTGGAGCGCCACAGAGACCACTTGGTTATCCCATTGCTGGGGATTCTGATCACAAAGATGTCATCTTTCTCCTTCTACGTAATGTCCTTCACATGGAAATTTTCAACAACATTGAAGTTCCCATAAAGTCATATTTTGATGGACAATCTTGGACTGAGCACATCGGACGGGAGAACATTAAGGAGATTCTGAATGACCAGTGGCTAAGTGCCTCTTCTATTGTCTTCTACATAAGGTAAAATTGCTACTACTACTTAAATATGCTGGTTTTCACATTTTATGATATATTTGCTTTATCTATTATATACTCATACAGTTTGTCTTAATAAAAGGTATGTGGGTGATGTTTATCTTTCCAACAATCCTGAGTTAGCTGCGAAGTTCTCTTTCGCTTCTCCCCATTCGTTTTCTCCTCTAGTAGTTATGCCTGCCGTGTTCAATTATTTGGCTGATTGTATGCTTTTGCATGTTGGTGCGGACCACCTTATTTTAATACCTTATAATTTGGGGTAAGTTAATTAAATATATTACGCATTTTTATGCTTAGTAAATATAAATTTATTTGAACTCTTTCAAACATGATATAGGGATCATTGGGTATTGGTTGCCATCAATACCAAGACAGAGAACATATACTATATGGATCTAGATGAAAAAGGGAAAATTTCAACAAATGATAAGTTGAAACTTCTTGTTGAAAAGTAACGCGTTCCCTTTTAAACTTTCTTTTAATGAAAACTAGAATTATGCATTTAAATATTTTTGACATGTTTATTTCATCTTTTTATAGTGGTCTGAGAGCTTTTCAGATCCATCATGGTGGGAATAATACGAAGAAGGCCTTCAACAACTTCAAATGGATTACCATTCAGGTAATTTACTTTAAAACTTGTCGATAGAGTAGAAATGAATTCCTATATTAGATTTTTTTTAATACAAACATCAATTGTTATTAATAGTGCCCAAAGCAACATCAACATGATGGGATTCATTGTGGCCACTATGTTGGATGCTACATTAAGAGTATGTTGCTCGTTGGTGAAACAAGTATCCCTAACTATGTAAGTAAATTGCTCATATTCATCTCTCACTTCTTGTTCTAGCTTTCTTTTACTTTTTTTTTTTTTTTTTTAAATGGGACACTTAAATATGAGCGGGACGGAGGGAGAAAATGATTTGGGTTTTGTTTGTTATTTCGGGATATTGTAACATAGGACACTTAAATACGAGGGGGACGGAGGGAGTATGAGAAATAAAGATGTATACTGAGCTAATAGATTTACTCTGACATGTTAGATATATGCAAATATTAATAGTAACATGGTTATGTGTATGCAGGAATTCCCTTAGGCTGTGGGTTCGGAGTCATGACTGGAAGGTGGATTGTTTGGCTTTGTTTATGCCTAATGTTTAATAGCAGTTGGTGCAAATCTTGTTGACTGTTTTGATGTAGGCACATTATTCAGTAACTGTCTCTCCGGGTTGAATTTTGGCTAAAACCAATTTGTCTATGCTATTATACTCACTTCTCTTGTTGTTAATACTTTTGGGCATTCTCATAGCCATTTGTTTTTTATTTTCCTGGTTTATGTAATGATTGTGTAACGATGTTTAACTCTAATTGCAAAGCATACTCTAATTGTTAAAACATTAAGGCAGCTATCAATTATGTTTTCCCTTATAGACTGAGTAAATGCGAGCGGGATGGACTTAGTAATTGATTTTTTTTTTTTTTTGTTATTTGGGGATAAAGTAAACAGGACACTTACGAGCGGGACAGAGGGAGAAAATGATTTGAGTTTGTGCTTGTTTTTTGTTGTAGCTATGGTAGTATTCTTTGTAGTTTCTAATACATGTCTTGTATTTTTTTGGTACGGTTTGTCCATACAAGTCGAATCAAGAGTTATTCTTCGAGCAAAATGCAGATTTTTCAGTATAATTGGGCAGGATACTTGTATAACCGATTTATTAAGGCGAAGCTGACACCGAAGTAGAAAATAAGTATTACAAATTTAAGTATTTTAGTTCTAGCTATTGTTGAATAGTAAGATTAACTATATTATTTATCTATGATCGAGAATAACGATCTTCAAATCTTGTAAGTTCTAACTATTGTGGATGATTGTAAATATTATTATTGGTGTATGCAATCAAAGGTTGATGGTTATTGTTGAATGAAATGTTGGCTAGTTCGTATTAATTTTTTTTATTTCATTTTTTGGTACTAAATTATAATTTGCAATGTGCAGTTAAAAAAAATGACAAATACTTGCATAGTGCTTTTTATGCGCTATACAAGTATTACACTAAAAAAGTGATATTTTTTCGATAGCGTTTCACATGCGCTATGTAATTTGGATTTTTTTTAAAATATGGAGCTTCAATAGCGTATATTATGCGCTATAGAAGTTGTTTTCTGAAAATTAAAAAATATTGTACGAAAGCGCTTCTGGATGCGCTATGGTAGTATACGCTATTGTAGATCATTCGCTAAGATAGCGCATATGAAGCGCTATGGAAACTTACATAACGGTCGCTTGCATAGCGCTTTTATGCACTATCTAAGGCCTAAAAAAACGCTATGCAAGCTTAAATCTGTACTAGTGTAAGGTTATGATTTGTAATAATTTGGGGATTTTGATAATTTATTGAAAATATATGTGATAGTTGTAATTGTTGGTGGCAGTAATGGTGGTGATGGCGGTAATGGAGTAATGAAAGTGGGTAACACTGGCGGACCTACATACATGCTTAAGGGGGCCGCGGCCCCCGTTTGTAAAAAAAAAAAAAAAAAATTACTAGTGCAATTTTTGTAAATTTTAATTAGATTAGTGCAATTAATTAAACTTTGCCCCCCTTTTAGAGAAGAAAAAAATACACTAATTTTTTTTTCTTGCCCCCTTATACTAATAAAAATTATTTTGCCCCCCTTCAAAAAAAATCCTGGGTCCGCCACTGGTGGGTAATACCGATGATTGCGACTGTTTGGTGATGGCGGCGGCAGCAGTCGGTGGTGCACTAATGCTTGGGTGAAAGATAGTTTAACTATGTTCTTACAATTTAACTAAATTTCGTTATTTAATTTGTTAAATAAGTAATGGGTGTTAGTTTTATAGGTTTTTCGTTTATAAAGATACAGGCGTTAAATTCTGGGTATAAAATGTACGCTAGTTTTCCGTTAAACAAGTCTTTACATCACACAGTATAGACGTTTGCTTCCTACACCAAAAGGGTCAAAGGTTCGATTACCCGTTATAATTTTTTTATTTAAATTTAATTCTTTTTAAGTTTAGACTTCATGTTTGAAAATTAAATCTTATGATTCTCTTAGCTTTTAATTTGTGATAACTTTTTTAAAGCTACTCCATCTGTCCCTAAATGAGTGTCCATTTTTAAGAAATCTTTGTCCCTAAATGAGTGTTTTTTTTAACATAACTTTCTCCCAAAACGTTTTTTTTGGAAAAAAATTTCACCGGCTTCTTTATACGTGCAAAACTAAAGGTTTGCAAAGGAGATTACAAGACTATATATGAATCGTTGTTACCAAATTGTTCAAAAAATTGAGATTTTCAGTGTCCTTTAAAATAAAATTTGGACACTCATTTAGGGACAGAGGGAGTGTCGCTCCCCATACCCGGGACACGAGTGGAAGGCGTTATAAAACACTTTTTAAAAAAAAAATCGAAATGTACTTTCATAAAGTTTAACAAAACACACTTGAAGTTCAAAGACTTCACTTAACTTTAAACAAACTTTACAACCAACTTTCGCAACGAAAGTACTTAGCCCGAAGGTTTACAAACTTTTAAACAAATGTAGATATACCAACATTAACCCAAAATAGGTGTGACCATAAGAAGTACGGGTACTCTACCCAAAGGGTTTACATTTACATAATGTAACCTTCACAAAACAAGTCCCAACTCTTACCAATCCAACGTCCTCCCGTGCCAAGTGTCCTATCCCCTGGACTCGCCTTTATCTAAAACAGTAAACAAATAAAGGGTGAGAATAAATCTCAGTAAGCTACTAAAATGCAACTACGTTACATGCTGATATGATAATCATAAAGAAACTATATCAACAGTAATCATATAGCATATAGCACATAGCATGAGAGATAACATCAACTCATATATCACAATTACCACATAACCCACACTCCGGTGGATACCAAGCCAAGGTTTACCCAATAACCATAACCGTACGAGAATATCATCTGAGAAAACCATCTGAGCAGCATAAATAACTGAAGCTGGGATCCCGAAAACCAAACCATAACCAATAGAACCAAAGTAACCAGAGAGGGAAATATGACACAAAGTCATAACCCAAATACTCACCAAAGGGAGCAATTCATCCCATCCAAGGCCAATCTGGACTGGGGAAACAAAGAAGGCGCAGTGGACACCTTATAGTGAACTTGGCTTGTGTGCCATTATAATTCTTCCACCGCCTGACTCAAAAGCTCCCAATGGAAAACCTTATAGTGGACTTACCTGTACCACTATAATTCTTCCATTGGCTGACTCCACAACAAGACCAGCTGGACTTTTCACAAGAAGCACAGTAATGAATACTTGCTAAACAAAACCCGGGGCATTTAATCCAAGAAGGAACTAAGCCAAATACATTACAAGATGCACACGAAAGATTCCTCATAAAGAGTCCATAATAAGGACATTTAGTCACAACTCAATCTTTTTCATTAACGACATAAAAGTCATACACATTCACGTTTGGGTCCTAAACAACCCCAAGGACTACACAAACAATTGTCCTCTTGTACCCAAGTTAAACAAACTATCAAACCTGAAAAACAGGGGGGGTGCGCACGCCCCACCCAATAGGGTGCGCGCGCTTCCTTTCATCAGAACCTCACTATTTTTGGCCAACTAAGGGTGCGCGCGCCCCACCAAAAAGGGTGCGCACGCTTCCCTTGATCAGACACTTTTGCCTAGATTGGTCAATGGGGTGCGTGCGCCTCCTTATTTAGGGTGCACGCGCCCCCTCCCATTTTGGGCCAAATCCCAGATTTCTTCCTTAGTTCAATTTTTACTCCTTCCGTCCCACAAGTATAACACATAAACTGCACAACATTAGTAACTTCATTAAGGTTACAATTTGAGTTTCCAAACCATTACAACACCCAGCTAGAACCAATTCTATATACTCCCTTTGTCCCAAAATTACAAGTATAACAAATATTACCCAAATCACAAAATTAACAAGTAGAAGTATCAAATATAGCATATATGACTATTTTAACATTTAAAGGAGAATTAGTAACTTACCTATTTTCGGAAAAAGTACCGCTGAAATAAGTTTTATTCGGATAGAAATGACCTATTCAACGCCCTGATCATTTTTATATAATTAGTTTTTAAAACAGACAAGTAAATAAAAAGAATTAAATCGAAATGGGTTGAACTTACCTTTTTCTTCTTAACCCTAAATTGAACGAGAGAAAGTTGCAGAAGGAATTGTTCACATAGAGAAAGAAGAGAGAAGGGAAAGTTTCTATAAATATCTCTACCCAATTTTACAAATTGGTCACTGGACTTTCAAAGTTAACACTTAAGCCCCTTAACTTATATTTTCAACAAGGACCCTAAAGTTTCAACTTAATCATTTAACTCCTTTAACCACTATTATTACTAACTAAGTAAATAACACAAATAATCAAGTAAGATGTGCAAATCATAAAATATGATGCAACACATAAAATGCACATATAAGTCAAATAAAAACCCCAAAAATATAAAATAAATAGGGACGGGTTTTGGGGTCGCTACAATCACTCCCCCTTAAAGAAAATTCGTCCCGAATTTTAGGGTTACTTACCGAGGCCCTCAAACAACCAAGGGTACTTCCTCTCGATCTCTTCCCGAAGCTCCCAAGTCGATTCCTCCACATTGTGATTCCTCCACACAACTCGAACAAGAGGAATACTTTTGTTTCTCAATTCTTGCACCTTCGAATAAATGACTTGGACTGGATACTCCTCATAAGACATACTTGGCTCAATATCCTCGGGAACCTCAGATAGAACATGAGAAGAATCATACACATACTTTCGAAGCATAGAGACATGAACCACATTATGGATCTTATCAAGAGAAGGAGGTAATACAAGACGATAAGTCCGATCCCCCACTCTTCCAAGAATCTCAAATGGACCAATATACCTCGGAGCAAGCTTGCCTTTCTTTCCATATCTTCGAATACCAACCTTAGGGGAAACCTTCAAAACACAAAGTCACCTTTTTCGAACTCAAGGTCTCGCCTCCGATGATCAGCATAGCTTTTCTGTCTACTCTGGGCAGTACTTAAACGATCTCGAATAAGTTTAACTTTCTCAACTGAATCATTAACCATCTGAACACCCCAAATCTTGGCTTCTCCCACTTCATCCCAACAGATAGGAGATCGACATTTCCTCACATACAAGGCTTCATAAGGATCCATCCCAACACTGGACTGAAAACTATTATTATAAGCAAACTCTACGAGAGGCAAATGAATATCCCAAGAATCTACAAAATCAACTGAGCAAGCCCTTAACATATCCTCAAGAATCTGAATGGTTCTTTCTGACTGACCATCTGTTTGAGGATGAAAAGCTGTACTAAATCTCAATTCTGAACCCAAAGCCTTCTGAAATGCTTGCCAAAAACCGAGATGTGAATCTAGGGTCACGATCAGATACAATGCTCACTGGAACTCCATGTAACCTCACGATCTCATTAATGTACAAAGTTGCAAGCCTTTCCATAGAATAACCAATCTCAATAGGTAGAAAATGAGAAGACTTTGTCAACCTATCGACAATCACCCAAACTGCATCAAACCTTCTTCGAGTATGAGGTAACCCTGTTACAAAATCCATGGTAACATGTTCCCACTTCCATTTCGGAATCTCTAACGGTTGAAGCAATCCTGCGGGCCTTTGATGTTCAGCTTTAACTTGTTGACATGTTAAACACTTGGATACATAATCCGCTATTTCCCTCTTCATATTATTCCACCAAACGTGTTGCTTCAAATTCTGATATATTTTAGTACTCCCGGGATGAATAGTATACCTGATTTATGGCCTTCATCAAGGACTTGGTGTTTAATCCCATCAACATTAGGCACACACAATCAACCTCTGAAAGTTAATACCCCTTCAGAACTGAGAGAGAAATCCTCAAATTTATTATCTTTGATTTTATCCATAATCTTTACCAATTCCGGGTCATCCTTCTGAGCTTCCTTTATTTGTTGAACTAGAGTTGGTAATACTCGAATGTTCGCAAAAATAGCTCCATGCTTTGATTCATAAGGACTCCAATCTCGAGCATCCTCCAACATCTTCCATTCCCGCACCATCAATGAAGCTACATAAGACTTCCGGCTAATAGAATCAGCTACCACATTTGCCTTGCCCGGATGATAAGAAATGGTGCAATCATAATCCTTCAACAGCTCCATCCATCTTCGTTGTCTATTATTCAACTCTTTCTGGGAGAAAAGATACTTCAAACTCTGATGATCTGTGAAAATCTCAAACTTTGCTCCATAAAGATAATGTTTCCACTTGTGCAATGCAAAGACAATAGCTGCAAGCTCCATGTCATGTGTAGGATAATTCTGCTCACTCGGAGTCAACTTCCTCGAAGCATATGCAATCACCCTTCCATTTTGCATTAATACACACCCGAGGCCTTCTTTAGAAGCATCACTATATATTACCAAATCATCATTACCATTAGGTAGGGCAAGAATAGGAGCTGTAGTCAATCTCTTCTTCAACTCTTCAAATCTAACTTGACATTTTTCATCCCACACATAAGGAACATTCTTTCGAGTCAACTGAGTCAAGGGAGTTGCAATCTTAGAAAACCCCTCAATAAACCTTCTGTAGTACCCAGCTAACCCCAAGAAGCTTCGAATTTCTATAACTGATTCTGGCCTCCTCCAATTCACAATAGCCTCAACTTTGGATGGATCAACTGATATACCTTTATTAGAGATCACGTGCCCAAGAAAAGATACTTCATTGAGCCAAAAAGCACACTTACTGAATTTAGCAAACAACTGCTTGTCACGAAGAATAGATAAAACCATTCGTAAATGCTGTTCATGCTCCTCCCGGGACTTGGAATAAACAAGAATATCATCAATAAATACAACCACGAAGGTATCAAGATAAGGTTTAAAGACCCTATTCATCATATCCATAAAAACAGCCAGAGCATTAGTCAACCCGAAAGGCATAACCAGAAACTCATAATGACCATATCTACTACGAAAAGCAGTTTTAGAAATGTCTTCAGAACGGATTTTCAACTGGTGGTACCCACTCCTCAAGTCAAGTTTTGAAAAGACAACCGACCCTTGAAGTTGATCAAATAAATCATCAATATGAGGAAGCGGATATTTATTCTTTATAGTTACCTGATTCAACTTTCTGTAGTCAATACACAGTCTCAAGGACCCATCTTTCTTTTTAACAAATAATACTGGAGCTCCCCACGGGGATACACTAGGACGAATGAATCCTCGATCAAGTAACTCTTGCAACTGAACCTTCAACTCTTTTAATTCAGCTGGGGCCATTCTGTAAGGTGCTTCAGATATAGGAGCCGTACCTGGAAGTAAATCAATACAGAACTCGATTTCCCGGTCAGGAGGCATAGCATACTCAGAAGAAAATACATCTGAAAATTCTTTAACAATAGGCACATCCTCAATATCAGGAACCCTTTTTGTAGTATCCAAAACACTAGCCAAATACCCCGCACAACCCGGTTCAACAACTTTCTAGCCTTCATATAAGAAATAATTCGAATCTCTCTACCCCAGGGAACAGTTTCAAAAGAAAACTTAGGAACATTAGGGATAGAAAATGTGACCACTTTTTTAGCACAATCAACAGACGCATGATATTTACCCAACCAATCCATACCCAAGATAATATCAAAATCTTGTAATGGTAAGATAACTAAATCAGCAGGTAAAACATGCTCACGTATATGCACATCATAAGAATGCAACACCTCATTGGTCACCAAACACTCCCCTATAGGAGTTGACACCTCTAACACATAAGGTAGAGATTCAGAAGACAAATGCAATTGAGAAGCAAAATGCACAGACACATAAGAATGCGATGAGCCAGTGTCTATAAGTGTATGTGCCCTCAAACTAGACACAGAAATAATACCTCCTATCACGTTAGAGGAATCTGAAGCCTGTTGTTGAGAAATAGCAAAGACACGACCCTGCACCTTAGGCTTTCCTGAGGAATCCCTCTTCTGGCCCTGAGAGGACCCAACCACACTTCCCGATGCTTGCATCTTAAACCTTGGGCAATCCCTCTGAAAATGACCCAACTGTCCACAATGCAAACATTTGCCCTGTTTCTTCCAACATCTCTCTTCTGAATGCCCTTCTTTCTGACAATAATTACAAACTCCTCTGCTCTGACTCCCTGAAGTGTTACTTTGATTTCTATTACCTGGCTGTCTTTGAAGAGACCCTTTGAATTGTGAAGATCCACCTTGATTTCCTCCATTATCACCACGTTGTTGTTGCCTAACTTGCTTCCCTGCGCCTAACAATTCCATTTTCTTATTATGTTCCTCAATATCACGCTCCACCTGGTAGGCTCGATCAACTGCATCCTGAAAATCTTGCAACTTGTGGGATACTAGCTGAGTTCTAATCACAGTTTTCAAACCATTCACAAACCTCGTAGCCTTCCTCTCCTCAGTTGCCACTAGGTGAGTACAATACCTGGACAACTCTGAAAATTTAGCTGAATACTGAGCAATTGACATAGAACCTTGTTCCAAGCTAAGAAATTCCATCTCCTTCCTGTCTTGATCTACTCGAGGAATGAAGTGTTCTTTAAACTTTCCCAGAAAATTCTCCCAAGTGTAAGGTACATGAGTCTCATCCAATTTAGTTTTCAAAGCTTTCCAACAATGCTCGGCAGCTCCATTCAGCTTATAAGTAGCAAACCTGACTTGATCTTCCTCAGAACATCTCAAAGCATCAAAAATATTTTCCATTGATTCAATTCACCTTTCAGTTTTAGATACATCAGGCTCTCCATCATAATCCATAGGCTTCATTTTCAGAAACTGTTCTAGGCCATATCTGGGTGGTACCTGTTCCCTCTGATCATTTAAGGTTTTCATTGCTACTTCGAACATTCCTTGAAACATAATTCGAGCCTCTTCTCTTGCATCCCGTTGCCCCGAAGAACCAGCCTGATCTCCTTCAGTTTCACCCATTTTTAATGAATACCTGCGTAAAACACTCAACGTTACTCACTCTATACTCTACTACCCTCCTAGGTCATTTAGTCATTCTAGACCATCTACAACCTAGCTCTGATACCAACTGTCGAGCCCCATACCCGGGACACGAGTGGAAGACGTTATAAAACACTTTTTTTTAAAAATTTCGAAATGTACTTTCATAAAGTTTAACAAAACACACTTGAAGTTCAAAGACTTCACTTAACTTTAAACAAACTTTACAACCAACTTTCACAACGAAAGTACTTAGCCCGAAGGCTTACAAACTTTTAAACAAATGTACATATACCAACATTAACCCAAAATAGGTGTGACCATAAGAAGTACGGGTACTCTACCCAAAGGGTTTACATTTACATAATGTAACCTTCACAAAACAAGTCCCAACTCTTACCAATCCAACGTCCTCCCGTGCCAAGTGTCCTATCCCCTGGACTCGCCTTTATCAAAAACAGTAAACAAATAAAGGGTGAGAATAAATCTCAGTAAGCTACTAAAATGCAACTACGTTACATGCTGATATGATAATCATAAAGAAACTATATCAACAGTAATCATATAGCATATAGCACATAGCATGAGAGATAACATCAACTCATATATCACAATTACCACATAGCCCACACTCCGGTGGATACCAAGCCAAGGTTTACCCAATAACCATAACCGTACGAGAATACCATCTGAGAAAACCATCTGAGCAGCATAAATAGCTGAAGCCGGGATCCCGAAAACCAAACCATAACCAATAGAACCAAAGTAACCAGAGAGGGAAATATGACACAAAATCATAACCCAAATACTCACCAAAGGGAGCAATTCATCCCATCCAAGGCTAATCTGGACTGGGGAAACAAAGAAGGCGCAGTGGACACCTTATAGTGAACTTGGCTTGTGTGCCACTATAATTCTTCCACCGCCTGACTCAAAAGCTCCCAATGGAAAACCTTATAGTGGACTTACCTGTACCACTATAATTCTTCCATTGGCTGACTCCACAACAAGACCAGCTGGACTTTTCACAAGAAGCACAGTAATGAATAATTGCTAAACAAAACCCGGGGCATTTAATCCAAGAAGGAACTAAGCCAAATACATCACAAGATGCACACGAAAGATTCCTCATAAAGAGTCCATAATAAAGACATTTAGTCACAACCCAATCTTTTTCATTAACGACATAAAAGTCATACACATTCATGTTTGGGTCCTAAACAACCCCAAGGACTACACAAACAATTGTCCTCTTGTACCCAAGTTAAACAAACTATCAAACTTGGAAAACAGGGGGGGTGCGCACGCCCCACCCAATAGGGTGCGTGCGCTTCCTTTCATCAGAACCTCACTATTTTTGGCCAACTAAGGGTGCGCGCGCCCCACCCAAAAGGGTGCGCACGCTTCCCTTGATCAGACACTTTTGCCTAGATTGGTCAATGGGGTGCGTGCGCCTCCTTATTTAGGGTGCGCGCGCCCCCTCCCATTTTTGGCCAAATCCCAGATTTCTTCCTTAGTTCAATTTTTACTCCTTCCGTCCCACAAGTATAACACATAAACTGCACAAGATTAGTAACTTCATTAAGGTTACAATTTGAGTTTCCAAACCATTACAAGACCCAGCTAGAACCAATTCTATATACTCCCTTTGCCCCAAAATTACAAGTATAACAAATATTACCCAAATTAACAAGTAGAAGTATCAAATATAGCATATATGACTATTTTAACATTTAAAGGAGAATTAGTAACTTACCTATTTCCGGAAAAAGTACCGCTGAAATAAGTTTTATTCGGATAGAAATGACCTATTCAACGCCCTCATTTTTATATAATTAGTTTTTAAAACGGACAAGTAAATAAATAGAATTAAATCGAAATGGTTGAACTTACCTTTTTCTTCTTAACCCTAAATTGAACTAGAGAAAGTTGCAGAAGGAATTGTTCACACAGAGAAAGAAGAGAGAAGGGAAAGTTTCTATAAATATCTCTACCCAATTTTACAAATTGGTCATTGGACTTTCAAAGTTAACACTTAAGCCGCTTAACTTATATTTTCAACAAGGACCCTAAAGTTTCAACTTAATCATTTAACTCCTTTAACCACTATTATTACTAACTAAGTAAATAACACAAATAATCAAGTAAGATGTGCAAATTATAAAATATGATGCAACACATAAAATGCACATATAAGTCAAATAAAAACCCCAAAAATATAAAATAAATAGGGACGGGTTTTGGGGTCGCTACAGGGAGTATAATTTATACTATTTGCGTCATCAACATACAAAGAATTACTCCTTCCGCCCTCGAGTAAGAGTCCTACCCCTCATTTGCACGCTTATTAATAAATATTGAAAGTGATGTAAATGTTGTGAGTGTAAAATATAGTAGGAGAGAGAATGAGTGAGAGAGAATAGTGAATTGATTGGTGTTGTGAGTATAAAAGTAAAATAGGAGAGAGAATAAGTGGGGTGAATAGTAAATATTCTTTGACATTTTAGGAATAAGACTCTTACTCTGAGACGTACCAAAATAGAAAGTAGGACTCTTATTCTGGGACGGAGGGAGTATTATAATTTCTACATAAGAAACAAAATTGAGAAAAAAAATTAAGTATTGATCAGTTAATTAATACAAATAGATTCCTTCAAAAGAATATCCTAAATAAATAATAATTAAATGTGGAATATGGAGATAATTTCTCGTTTGAAACTTTTATTTGTTTGTTTATTCTTTGAGGAATTTTGCTCTCACATAAAATAACATTAGAAAATGTATAGAGCAATGCTTGGAGCACAGAATAAGCTCACAAAATCTTGCTCACAAAATGACGTGATGATATTTTATTGGTTGTATCGCTAATGAAGGATTTCGAACCGCTGCACCAACATGTTAAGTGCACCGCTGCACCGATGTGAAAATTGTACAACGTTTTGTAAAACGTTTTCTACCTAATGTAAAACGTGTACTTGCAAATGTAAAACGTTTTTCAGGAGCTAACACTTTTTCGGTCGTTTTTACGTTGTGTAGTGCACTAAAAAGTTGTGTAGAAAACCTTTTACAATACGTTGTGCAACCTTCACATCGGTGCAGCGGTGCACCGAATCTCGGTGCAGCGGTTCCATAGCCGATAATGAACCCGCCACACCTTACTTAAAATCACCAATAAAATCATTACACCTGGGTGGCAAATTGGGTATTTTGGGTTTACCCATTAAAGTTAAAAATCAATTGGATACCCGGATGTTTTTAACTTAAATTGGTAGATTCAAAATACCCAATTTATCACCTCTAATTACAATTAAAATTATGTGAGCAATTTTTTACTTTTGTGCCTCTAGTATTATTCAAATGTATAATACCCCCACTAATAACTCAACCATGTCACCCATAGTTACACCACAAAAAAGTTTCTAGTTAGGGTAAAGATACACATTATAAAGTGAAGTTCCGTATTTAATTACAAGAAATTCAAACACACACAAGAGAAACACTCTCTTTCTCTTTCTATCTTTTCTTCATTTTTTGCAGGCAGAGGGTTAATTCATGACCACACTCTCCTCTTTCTCTTATCTTCTCCTCTGAACAACGTCACATCACTATTTCTTTTTCCCTTTTTTATTTTTCTTAAAAAAACCATTCACTTGTAACCATATTCCTAATTAAATATAGTAATTTTAAATATAAATGATTAATTATTATGTAAACAAGTTTGTACGTATGCGAGATATATAAGGAGCGACCGAGTTGATGGATCTGCTGCTGATGATGTAGATCTTTGAGAAGTGTGTTTCTTGTTTGTTTGTTTTCTTTCTTTCTTTTATCTGATTGATTTGAGGTAAGAGAGAGAGAGAGAGAGAGAGAGAGAGAGAGAGATAAATTAAAAGAGAGAAATTCAAAATGGAATTTGAGGAGCAGGAAGAGCAACAAGAAGAGGAGCTTCCTAATTACGATAATTCCTCAAGACCCAGAATGGGAAGTGGCGGAGCCGGAGAGAGAAAAATCGGCGGCGGTGGTTACCGGTATAGGGAGTGCCTCAAGAACCACGCCGTCAACATAGGCGGGCACGCCTTGGACGGTTGCGGTGAATTCATGGCGGCCGGTGATGAAGGGACGCTCGAATCGCTGAAATGCGCTGCGTGCAATTGCCACCGCAATTTCCACCGGAAGGAACAATTGACTCCGGCTCTGTACTACCAACAGCACCACCACCGGCAGCCAGCTGGTTACCTCCACGTGACGCCGCAGCAACGGCCACTGGCACTGCCGTCGACTTCGAGAGAGGATCACGAAGATATGTCGAATCCTAGCAGTAGCGGTGGTGGCGGCGGAAGCGGTCCGAAGAAAAGGTTCAGGACGAAATTCACGGCGGAGCAGAAGGATAAGATGCTGTTGTTTGCGGAGAGCATTGGGTGGCGGATACAGAAGACGGAGGAGGCGGCGGTGCAGCAGTTTTGTACGGAGACCGGAGTGAATCGTCAGGTGCTAAAAGTGTGGATGCACAATAACAAGCACACTCTAGGTAAAAAACCCTAATTTTAGAAACTTTTATGTTGAGTTAATTAGGGCTTTTCATTATTAATTAATGGTGTTCATTTTTGGTTATTTATTGATTTTTAATCAATTTGTACCATTGTAAGGGTTTTAATTAATCAGGTTTTGTAAGAGAATGAAGATCATTGTCTAACATGCTGCTGCTGTTTTTTTTTTTTTAATTAATTAATGTTAATTAAGATTATGATAAGATAATGATTTCCTTATATGGTATTCTATCAAAATCAAACAAGTTCAAGTTGAAGATGTGGCAAATTGCTTTCTCTTTCTTTCACAAACAAAAACCTCAGACAGAAATAAGAAAGCTAAGGGAAAGTCATATTAACTCTTAAGGCATTGGTATCCTAAAAGCTTTTACGTTTGACATCTGATTGAATAGCAGTTTTAATATCGATCATTAAATAATATTTGCAAGTTAGCCGTTAAATCGTGTTTCAGGGCACAATATTGATCATCAAACATGATTTAATGGCAAATTAAGAATAATATCGGTTAGAGGTGAAGTTATCTAAAACATAATGATACTTATTATCAGTTTAATCGACTACATTACACCGTAAATAATCGACTGCACTGTAGTTGGACTGCATTTGGAATTGTGGGAGGAAAGACGTGGTTGACATGCAAGGGGTACAAGTCGGTCGGTGTCATTCTCTTTTGTCAACTTGTGTTTGATTTCATTTTCACACTTCTAAATTTAGGCTTAAATTCATCTCTCATCTTCCTGAAATTGTGCCTTGGTGTCCTGGATAAATCCTTTTCAGTTTAAATGCAGTATGCAGCAGGTGCCTCCAACTCAGTCAGGCCCATAATTTTTGACTTTCTTTTCTTAATAAACCACCAAATTCTTGTTTATCCCCCAAACACATTTACTACTCAGATCACCTCCATTATTCTATTTTTGAATATTTCAAGTTTTTTTCATTTAAACAGTCCATGTAGTTATTTATATGCGAATCATAATGTGATAAGTAAACAGTTAAAAATAAGGGGGAGACTGAAGTGAGGCAGGCTAACATTTGTTCTTCTGGGCATTTGACTCTGGTAGTCTCTATTTGCACAAATTCACGACATGCTATTCATGTTCTCACCTTTAGAAAGTAATAATATACTCCGTTCATCCGGAAATATAATCACATTTGATTTTTGATATTCAATGCAAACGAATTTTGTTAGAATATTAATGTCAACATAATTATCCCTATGAAAAATCATTCAAATGAAATTATAAAAATTGTTCTTGAGAAATCAATTAATGATTTGTTAATAAAATAATTTAGAATTTTATTAGGATGAATAGATTGACATTAATATATATAGTAGAAACTCTATAAATTAATAGTGTTGGGACTGGTAAAATTTACTAATTTGTAGAGTTATTAATTTATCGTAAATAAAAAATTATTAATTTAAAAAGTTTTAGAGAATTTCAGATTTTCTTATACACTAAATTCAAAGTATATACTCTCTCCGTCCCACTCGAATTAGGATTTTTGGTCAAACTAATTATACTTTGATCAATAATTTAAAGAAAAATAATTATCTTAATGAAAATCTAAAAATAGTTTTTAAATTTATTAGTAACCATGATACAATAACAATTTTTAAATTTTTATTAGCATCATTATTTTTCTTCAAACTATTAGTCAAAGTATAATTAAATTGACCAATAATCCTAATTCGAGTGGGACAGAGGGAGTATACATAATAAGTTGAAAGGCATTCGAATTTAAAAATTTCTCTGAATTCATTGTACACAAGAAGAATAACTACAACATATTCTTGAAACAAAACTAGTATATAAATGACATGAAGACTTTAAAATATTCAACATCAGTGGCGTATCTAGGATTTTTTGTCAGGGGGGTCAAAATTTTACATAATGAAAAAATTAAATTCACATTCAAAGACAAAAAAAAAAAAAAAAAATGGAGCGCACAAAGCCTAATTTTTTTTAATTTTTTTTTTGGAATATTAAGGACTTGGATATTAGGCTCTCGGATACTAGGCTTTTGAGCATTAGGTTTACAATTAGGGTTTTGGGCACTATAATCCGGAACCAAAAAAAGTAATTATGCCAAAAAAATGATCAACATGAATTCAGAAGCAAAAGAAATCTAGCTACTTTGAGCTAGTCTTGATGGCAGCGATGCTCCATTGAATCAAAATACTTTTGATTTAATTGAAATGTTCTAAACCTCTGAGCAAAGAAGAGAAATACCTGAGGTAGCAGCCCTCACAAAAGGAGTTGGTTTTGGGGGAAACTAGTTCCTCCATAAGTTATAAAAAATTTTGTTTTTTTAACTTTTCTTAAATCCTAAAAGGCCTAAACCCACCCTAAACCTTAAACCCTAAACTTTAACCCCTATTAAAACAAGACTTTTTATAACTTATGGAGAAACTAGTTTTCCTCAAAATTTTCTCTCACAAAAGAGAGCAAAAAGAGCTTAGAAGACTTTTTTCTTGGCGAGATCACTTGAAGAACCAACAACAGTAACACGGAGATTAGGCCCTCGTTTTTCTAATACTGACATTTCAAGTTCCCCTTTGATAGAGCCTTTTCATCCATCTGAGCCTACTCCAAAGCATAAAAGAAAATCAAGAAAAGATATCAATACAAAATATGGTTTGAATGAAGTTGGAAAGAAGTAAAAAGAGTATTCATACTCTCTCCGTCTCAAAATATTGTTTCCTAGTTTTAGTTTAATTCAATTATTGTATTGTAAATATAAAACTTGTTATTGATGTATTCATAATGGTGTATCAATAACAAGTATCATATTTTTATTAGGATAATTGAATTAAAATAACTTAGTCCCTAATTTTTTTCTTCGATTTTTTTTTTATTTTTTCTTCACTGGTCTCTTTATGCTTGCAAAAACTAAATGTCATTATGTTTGTATAGAGGATTAAAAGGTTATATATGAATTTTGCCACCAAATTGTACAAAAAGTTATGTCCCTTAAAATAAAATTTAGACATTCATTTAGGGACAGATGTAGTAGTATTTCTGTAACAATTTGAAATTAAATAATCACTATCAATAATCAAAGTATCAAGCCTAGGAATGATACCAGCCAATATTAGTTTCATAATAATAATCAGTTCTCGAAGCAATTCAAAATCAACACCCAAATTGATATTCACGAAAACATAGAATATTAACTATGCTATTGCCAAAAACCATTAAGAATTTCAAACATAATGGCTATAAATCAGTAAGAAATTGAAAAAAGGTTTCCAGTTTCAAAGCCCTATCTTTTTAGGGCTTTAGAAAATTGGGGATTTAAGATTAAATCAGAGAGATGATGAAGGGAGAGAAAGAGATAACTGGATTTCCGAAGCGACCTCAGATGCGGTGACACCGTGGATGGTCGTGAGCGGTGGCGTTTGCTGCAGTCGTCTCCATTGAATTCCCGTTCGCGAACTGCTGACGAATTGGGGGAGAGAAGGTGTAAACTGTAAAGTGTAATTGTGTTTGTGATTTGTGTTTTATTCATTTGACCTTTTATTTATATACTTGGGTTTAAATATAAATTTTGAGGGGGGTTATGTGGAATTTCTCAGGGGGGTCAAATTAAAAATTTCCAAAATATTCAAAGGGTAAAAGTTGAATAACCGAGAAAGTCAGGGGGGTCAGTTGACCCTCCCCCCTATAACGTGGATCCGCCCCTGTTCAACATATCTTATACAATAGCTTCTCATTTAAAAGGTATTGCAAAATCAACTATAGAGTCACATTTTCGCTAAGTTTTAATAATTATTTTTTTCAATTTCTAAGAATTATGAACTTATGATTTTCGTGGGACCTAATATTATATTTTTATTTATTTATTTATTTATTTTTATATAAAGAGGATCGATAGTGGTTCTCCACTTACCCCCTTATTTCTACTTTTGATTTTTTTTTAAGGAGGCGAGAAGAGGGATCGAACCCTAGCACTCACCGAAGGTGAGGCTTGGCTTTACCACTAGGCCACTCCTTTGGGTTCTCCCAGAAGATTATTATCTTATTATTTTATCGATTTTTGTAATTTTTTAACTGGCCCAAATCGGGACCGGACAAATTTATTATCTTAAAGAGTTTATTAATTTAATGAATATTAATTTAAAGAGTTTCTACTGTAGTCAAAATTTAGTTGTGTTGATAAACTACTTATATTTTCATTTTTGAGGTTAACTTGAATAAAGTTTTGACTAAAAACTAACAAAAACTTTTTAGTATCTTAATAAATTTCAAAAACTTATTATTGACAACAATATTAATCAATTTATTTCATAAATTTATGGTTAAATTTTATATGAGTTGACTATCAAAATAGAAATGAGATTATTTTTTGGAACAGAGGTGAAGAGGGGATGTATAACAGATGGTTCAAATGTGCAGGTGAAAATCTTGGGAAATAATAAAGTCACAAAAGATGACTACAAAATGTGGCTTACAAAATGAGGTGTCATAATTATGTTGGTGTTTTTAATTGGAGTGTGCCGGGTCCACTATCGATGTAGCCAATGACATATCGCCACCACATGTTTGTATCCTTCATTTTGTGTACTTCTTTTGTAAGCCTAGCATGACCCGAAAATCTTATAGGTAGAGGTAGGAAATGAAGGGATAAGATAAGGGAATTAATGAAGGCGTCAAACATACAATGTGCATTGACTTTTAATTGAACTCGGGTAATAAAGATCAGAAGCAGTCAAACATGAGATGAGCTGGGCGAATGAAAAGAAACAAAGAAAGAAAATGCAAAAAAAAAAAAAAATAGTAAATGGAAATATAGAGGTGGGAGATGTATAGTTGAGGAGAGGAGAATGTGTTGGGGGCGGGGTGGAAATATGGGAGACAGCGGAGGGTGTTGGAGAAAGGGTGGCACAAGCACTAAGCTGTCGGAAGGAGTATATGCTATGCCATGGTCTCCGGCCCTCCCCACACCAACACTTCGTATCAAACATGTGGGTCTGTAATTTATCTCCCGGCCATATAATCAACTCATTGACATGGTCATAATAACAATTGAGTATCAAACCCAGCTCACTTTTGCTCCCTCTTGTCTCCTTAAAACTCATTATCCCTACTCATTTCCCACCCTTTCAGCTCTACTTGCATACTACTTTTCCATACACGAAACGACAGATTTGATGCTACTTTGTAACAAATAATATGGAAACACGTGCTTATGCGGGCGCATGGTATGCCTGCATAGGAGGGCCCATGCGACTGCATCATCTGTGTTTTGGTCAAATTTTGCAATTCAACTTAGAGAAATGAAATTGGGTACAATGAAATGAAATTGCGAAGTAATTCAAGAATAAATAAACACGGTATTTAACGAGGAAAGCCCTTGAACAGCTTGTTCGCCGGCATAAAACCTCAAGGATTGAATTTTATTAGTAACGATGATGAACAAATGATAAGAGTAGTGAAATAGCTCGAATGTAAAATAGCAGTGCGTGTGTGCGCGTTACATAATCTGTGTTATCTATTTATACTAAGAGATTGATCACAAACTAGCTAGCAAGGCCAAGAATCTCGGGTAGTTTGTTTAGCCATATCCCTTTGCCGTTGATGAGAGTCATTGTTTGACTGGGTCTTTGAGTCTTCGAATTGGTTACGTGTAATTAGAGTTGTACCCCACTTTGTTAGCTCGTGTTCCTGAAAAATAGGATACAAAACACCTCATAAATAAAACGTGTTAGTATATATGTTTACCTGTAAGTTGTTTTTGTTACGGTGACAACTTGAAGGTTCAAGATGCTGAGTCAGATTGCTACTTTCAGGATGGGAATGCAGTTTAAATTTCTACCTGTAGACACCTCGCCTTGGACCGCTCACCCCGATTGAACATTTGATCTTGTGTTTCTCCTTATTTTAAGTGTTTCTCATTAGTTTCTGTTACTTTCGTTAAGTTCTTGACTGACTCCGTTAAGTTCAGGGACTAAACTGAATAACAGTGCTGATTTTCTAGTCCATTCTGTCAGAAAAGGCATTTCGAAGTCGCGCGCCTCCGCCCGTAGGGGCCAGAAGCGCGCGCATCCCGCCACCAAGGCAGGAGGCGCGCGCATCTGGGCGTCAATTACAGATTTTCTCCAAGAATCCCTCCCTTGCTCATTTTACATGATTTTGCCTGGGAAAGATTTCTTTGTGACTTCGTTTTGGCACAAAAAACATCAGTTTTATACATATATAAACCCCTCTAATTCACCATTGAAAGGGGACTTTTCCAACATAAGAAAACTATAAACAAAATACTTTCAAGGCATTTCCAAGGCAAATTCCCTAAGAAGTACTTGAAGTCATTTGAAGTTTAGGTAAACACTACTCTTGTCTCCCCTCTCTACTTCATCTCTTCTCTTCTTCTCTTATTTTCATCAAATATGCAATCACCCAAATCATTTTGGGACATGAAACCAAAGATTACTTCATTCTATTGAAGTTGGTCAATGAGTTATCTCCCCACATTCAAAATACCCCTTTTTTAACCCCCTTTTATCATTATCAAAGAATAGGAAGAACATTTTATTTATATAGACTACTAACAAGTAAGACCAACATTAGTTGGGCGAGATGGGTGTTTAAGTACTTCCCATCTCGTAACCTAACCCCCGAACCTCATAACAAGAATCTCTGTTTTCGTACCAAAACATAGGCTAAATAATAGGTTTTTCTTATGTTCCTCTAAAACATAGATGGCGACTCTAAACAACTAAAACCCGAATAGACATCCTAGGATAACCCATCGCTCTAGCCAAGCGAGTGGGGGCTCCTCCCGGGGTATCTACACTACCCCAAACAATTTCCCCTGATTTTTGAATTAAAAAATAATATTTTGAGTCGAAAATCTCCAAAATGTGGGCACGTGGTAGAGGTTTTATTTGGATGGTTGATTTTGATGTTTGAGAGGGTTTCTAGGTACTTGAGTTTTAATAGGGGTCTAGAGTCTAGAACCGTCATGTCTTCATCTTAAATACCCATAAAGTGAATTTGATTTTCCTGTTCTTCAGAGAGAGAAATAGAAGTTGCTTCACAAAATCTCTGGTGAGTTCCAATTTTTCTTCCTTCTTCTTTTCCTGGTTTGAAATTACCATGGCCGTTGAGTTGCCTGAAGGTTTTAAGTGTCTGGGGTTGATAGATCATCACGATTCTGAAAGATGTGTACTAGAACCACCACAAATTGAAGACCTAAAATCAAAGTTTCCCCAAAACGCCGTGTTCATGAACCCAAACCCTAACTTGTCCGCCGACTGTATTTCTCTTGAATGGCTTGCGTTTCCAGAATATCCCTTTGAAATAGGCTTGACCTTCCCTTTTTCACCCTTGATTACTCGTTTCTTCGAAGTTGCCGGTTTGGCTTTTAAACAACTTATGCCAGTAGGTTGGAGGAACTTAGTTACATTGGATAGGTTGAGCGAACAATTTTTTGTTAAATTTTTTGAAAAATGCTCCTTTGTTTCAGCTACTCAATCTGATAATCCCTATGCGCGAGCAACTTGCTGGCCAGGTTTAAGAGGCCTAAGGTGGAGGATGCTAAGCAAACTATTCCAAAAGCTGTAGGTTCGTCTAAGCCCAAGTTACTGATTGGAGATGTCGTTTTGTTCAAGAAGAAGAAGAGAGAAATTGTGGATGTCGAAGATTCTGATCCTGTTGTGGAGAAACTGCTTGAGAAGGTAATGTCTTTGTTCATATAGTTTAAGATTTCTTCGTAATGGTCCAAAATGTTAATCCTGTTCCTTGTTATTTTTCAGATCCAAGATGCCTCCAGTTTGCTGGCCAAAGAGGTTGAGCTGTGGAAGATGAAGGCGGAAGAGGCTAGGGCAGATAAGGAGAAAGCTATGGTTACTTTGAAAGAAAAGGATGCAGAGATCAAGAGCAAGGATAAGGAGATTATGGGGTTGACGATAAAACTGGCTGGATCCAACAAGAGGCTGAGAGATGAGTTACAAAAGCAAGAGGACCGATTTGTGAGGGAGGCTAGACGTTCAGTTTTTTGAGGCTAGGATTCAAATGGTCGAAGAGTATTTAGCTGGGAAGGCAGGTGACTGGAACCTGGAGGTGACTGGAACCTGGAGGATGAGAAAGCATCACTAAGGGGGATTACTGGTGCTCTCCCAAAAGTTGGTGAAGATAGCTCTAAGCCTCAAGATGTGGAACCAATGGAACAGGTTGATGAGAATCAAGGTGCCAAGGCTGATGAAGTGGTGGAAGGCTGAGGTAAGTTTTTTCTGTCTCTATAAGGTGTTAGCAACAAAAACAATTTCTTTTGATGTTTTAAGATTTGGCTTATTAAAATAGAGGGGTGTCCTTTAAGACAATTAGAAGTTTTAGGATGTAATGGTTTTTACTTTTTGGACATGTTTCTGGTTGTTTTGCCGTTTTTACCATGTCTTGTGATAGCATGGTTTGGACTTTCTTAGAAGTTTGACTTTGATAGGATCGGTATGTTATGATCCCTTTTGTTATTCAGTTTATACGGACTGATGTTTATTCTCTAAGAAAAACCAGCTAATGTTGATGCCAAAGAAAAGTTTTTTTAGTATGTAATAGACTAGAAATAGACTAGAAAAGCAACTAGTAGAAGTTGTTTCTTTAGGAGGACTTGAAATGTAGCAGTAGTATGGAAGATGTAGCAAGTTGATGCTACAAGACGTCATATAAATAGAGAGATGTTTTAATCTTAAAACTTTGTCTTTGGTAACATGTTAATGTTACAACCAGTTGTAAATAGCTTGAGTTCACAAATTGATTAAGTGCAAGCTGGTAATCAATATGTATAAAATACACTGGCCAACTTATAACTTGATCAAATGTAAAAAAAACGTGCGCACGGGCGAAGGTGTATGAACCTTAAACTTAAGAAAGATGTATAATCTTTAAACCTTAGAAAGGTGAAACCTTTAAAACTTGAGTATGAACCTTGGGAAAAGATGCATAAACTTTAACATCGAAGTACTTACTTGTGCATTAAACATGTTGAATTTTCATCCAGTAGTTTGTCAGCAAGTTAACTCCTTTCATCTTGAACAGCTAGATTATTAACTCAGTAAATCGTTTGAACATATTGAACATGTTGACCTAAGTTGGAATTTTGGATTGCCTTTCAAAACAAACACATGTTAGGGGTGGGTGTTAGCTTAACTAACACCCCTCCGATGCTTAAGTCAGTAGTAAGTGTTCAACAAAGATAATCAAATTGAAATGACAGAATTGAAACAAAGCTAATTAAATCATACCTGGTTTTCAGAATTGAAGGGGCAAACTACAACTTACATATAGTATGTTTTAAGATGGATTGCATTCCAGCTTCTTGGTATTCTAACACCATCCAAGGTTGAGAGCCAATATGCACATTTACCCGCTTCTGCATCAACTAGGTAGGGACCTGTTGGTCCCAAAGGGGCAACAAGGGTATGAAAATTGCTAGAGGGGGGGGGGGTGAATAGCATTTTAAAATTCTTTTCAAACCCTTTTGCAAATTAATGGCAAATGCGCATAGCTTTAATTTTGGATAAGTATAGCGCGCAACAAGAGTGTGAAATGCACAGCGGAAACTTAAAGCAATCACTGATGCGTAGGTATATACGCAGGAGTGTAAAAACGCACGCACTAAGTTTGGCTTAAAGAGAGACGCAAAATTGTACTTAGGCAGAAAGCAAACAAACACAATTCAAACAGTGCAAGACAGTCTACAAAGATCAAATAAAACACTATATCAGAAAAGCGTAAAAGTAAAATGAAAAGCAGAATAACGAGACAAGCTATTTGGAGAGGTTCGATTGGAAAGATCTACGTCCTCTACCAAGATGGTTAGTCTTGGATTTCTAACGAAGAGATTTATATTAGTTTGAGGAGCTTTTACAAGACTACAAGAATCAAAACTCAAAACTAAATCTATGCTTTAAAGAACAAATCCTAGACTAAACCGGTGTATCTCTAGAAGTACGATCGATGAGATCGAAACTTCAAGAGGTGTGTGTGTGTCAGAAATCTGGGCTCTATAGATCTATGAGAAGAAGAGCACAAGATAATCTGGTGTTACAAGGCTTTAGGATCTGGGCTTGGTAAGGTATGAAGATATGAAGGTTGTTCTTGATAATTCTGGAAATAAGAAGGCAATCTTCAAAACTTCAAAGTTTCTCTTTGGAAGAAAAAACTCAAGCAGCTTGAAAATGAGAATGAGCAGGCTATTTATAGCTGAGCTTCAAAAACTAGCCATTGGATCTCTGAGCAAGGACAATGAGATGACACAAAATGATTGGTGCGCAGGTGTCCTTTGTAGACGTTGGAGACAGAGCAAGAAGTCAAAATTCAAATCTTCTTCTAGAAGGATGACAGCTGTCTTCATTTGAAATTTCTCACTGAGGCGTGTCCCATTTACGTGTATGTTGAGTGTGCTTGTTTTTTCGTATGCACACCTCAGCAATTTGGCTCATTCCAAAAAGCGTAGCTTGTCTTGACGCTTTCCAGGCTTCTAGAATGTAAGGTCAAAAGATAAGAGAATGAACCAAGGTAAATATGCGCGTGCATGAAAATCATGCGCATTGAGTGCGCATATGGGTACTACACTTGGGAGTCATGCGCACTACAGTTGGACATCAGCAAGTGGGACCTCAAATTCAAAGTGTAAGCCCTAATCACTAAGCCTAATCTATAAAGAGGACTTAGCTAAAAATTGAAGTTGTAAAACTTCTTACATAGGGTCCTAAAGTCTTTAAAATATACTTAGGTGATGGTATCAATCAATTCTAACCTAATTTAGGAGGGTTAAGAAATAAGCATACCCAACAATCTCCCCCCTAAATGATTGATTCCATTACCTACTATAACAAAGGCAATTCATTGTACTTAATAATAACATGTTCATAAGAACGTAAATGGTAAATCATGCCTCAAGTCAAAGCACACACTAGCCAGTGTTATAGATTTTTAGTCTATCCAGAAGAAATGAACTTACAATATGGGAAAGACAGAAATATCATTCAGCGCATACAAAATATTATGAGTTTAAGTTTAAGTTCAAGTATGCGTTTAAACTGAATGTTTAAACATCATGCAAGGAAATATGAGCAGTTATAAATATGCACATGAAGTTCAATTAAATAATGCATTCATTGTTCCACAAACGAAAGGTTTGAATTGAATAAAGTTTTGAGAAACGCAATGATGCATTCTTCTCATTAAAACTTGAAGTATAAGAGTTACAAAGTACAAGTTTTCCATGGAAGAAAAATCAAAAACGAAAATGAAATGCGCATCAAAACATATTACCTATGCGCAGCAAAAGAAATTACAATTCTAATCTATGTTAATTCTTGAGAGCACTTCCCTTATGTAGACACCCCGCCTTGGACCTCTCACCCCGATTGCATACATAGTATTTTTATTTAACTTGATTTTGTTAATTTCTGTTATTTCCGTTAAGTTCCTAACTGATTCCGTTAGTTTTGGACTAAACTGCATAACAGAGTTAACTTTTAGAGTCATTTCTGTCATTCTGTCGTTTTAGCCCGTTGGCGCTTCCGGCACCGTCAATGGGTCGCGCGCGCGTTTGGTCCAATAGGCCGGACCCGCGCGCCTCCCGCTTTGGCAGTAACGGATAGCACCATATTTCCCTCCCTTTTCTTATTTACAACATCTTTTCTTGATCACAAACACCTCTTTTTTACCTCCAAGTTCATCCCCCCATGTTTTGTAACCTCTAATCCCAATATTCTAGCCTTCTTCCAAAAACTATCTTTCCCTCCAACCTTTCCCTCCTAATTTTACCTATAAAAACCATCATCTCTTACCTTAGAAAAGGACCTCATTTTTGGACCTTGACCTCATTTTTAGACTTGAATTCTCTCTATACACACACTATACACAATTCTCTACACAAATTCTCCCAACAAGAGTTCTTCGTAACAAGACTCTACATAAACTTGTTCTACAACAATTTCTCCACAACAAAACACCATCTTCAAGTCAAGGTTTAAAGTCCTTCTTAAGGTACAACTTCCCTTTTTCTTCTTCTTATTTTATTCATGTCTAGTCAATGTATGCAATCTTCATAAAAAGGGATACAACCAAAAGGCCACTTCACTATTGAAGTTTGGTCAAGGTTAAATCCCAATATTTTAATTCCACTTTAATTTACATTCTCATTTCTTAATAAAATCATTCATCTTTTTATTTCCCATTTTCCTTTACATTATTATTGTTAGCACTATTTATTTAATTGAAGGACATTTAGCATTAGAACACCAAAAGTAGCAAGACCCGCGTAAGCGGGGCGGAGTGGGTGTTTAAGTACTTCCCACTCCGTCACCTAACCCCCGAACCCTTTCTCTCCCGAATCTCTGGTTTTCGTACAAAAATTGGCTTTCTTTAGGTTTTTCTTATGTTCCTCTAAAACATAGGTGGCGACTCTTAAAATCAAGTAGACATCTTAGGTAATTCACGCGCTCTAGCCAAGCCGTGGTCCCCCGGGGTATCTACAGTGGCGACTCTGCTGGGGACATAGAGGGTTAAACTTGCGTTTTCATTTTTGGGTGTTCTTATTTCTATTTTCTGGGCATTCTGGTAAAAAGGGTAGGAAGCGCGCGCTTTTGGCTTTCTTGGCCTAAAGCGCGCACGTCCGACCCTAATTACCAGAATCGCCCGCCTCCCATCTCGTCCTTCAATTCCATGTTTCTGTGCTAACAATGTCTGCAGGGGAAAAGTTCTATAATTTAGGGTCAAGGCAATCCCTTGAACCCACTGATTTACAGGTACTTCCCAGAAGCGGGCGCCTCTGCCCTCTAGTGCCTAAGGCGCGCGCCTCCCATCATCAAAGCCCAAAGCGCGCGCGTCTGGGAAATTCTCCAGAACAGAAACAGTGAACAGAATGGATAGTCTTGACAGTGTGGGCACCGGGCCTGCACAAAACCATCTTTTTATTCTCTGTTTTATTTTATCGGTCACACGGGTGATTCGAAAGTTGTAAATTATGTGCTTATTTGCCTTTATTTATTTTTTCTTTTGGAAAAAAAAATATTTTGTCACTTGTTAGACCTCACACTACGCGCACAATTCTTATCAACTGCTCACTATCGAGTCGCACAAGTCCAACCCCAAACCCGTCGAGGCCCGTCCTAGGAAGTTTCAAGCTCCACTCGACCTTGACTCTTCCGAAGCGGTAAACCTCAGCCCGTGGCGTAGTTCATGACTACATGCC
Organism: Campanula takesimana; assembly: GCA_026119855.1. Lineage (NCBI taxonomy): Eukaryota > Viridiplantae > Streptophyta > Magnoliopsida > Asterales > Campanulaceae > Campanula > Campanula takesimana. The sequence goes on from JAOWBW010001162.1 coordinate 524,399, forward strand.
GGGGGTGACTGTGAATACGTGTGTTTGAATTTGAGAATATTCATAGTAATATTAAAATTATGAGAGTCGCCACACCGTTTTAATTATAGCCAAAACATTGAGAAAAAGCATGTTAATGGGTTCGGGGGTCAAATTACAACAAGAGAAGAATATTGGACGTTATCACTCCTATTGCCCGAATGATCGGTCTTTCTATCATGATGAATGTATTAGTAGTGTGTTAGTGATTGAGACCGGATCCGAAGATTGCCTACGTTCCTCTCAATGTGAGAAGCTCAGGTCAGCGTAGTTCGCAGAGAATTTAGAATAGGCAGAAGAATCGGGATCATGCATAATGAGGGGGGTATTACCTAAAGATTAGGGTTTAGAAGTAGTTCCTAGATCATCCTCGGGTTGATGAACCCTCGATCATCATCGGCTATGAAATAACATGCAAACATGAAGATCGCAACCCTAAATATAGCATAAATAAGGTTTTAATCTATGAACACGATGAACATTGAAGAACATATATGAACATATGAATAAACATGCGAAGCATATGAAGAAACTATGAATAAACATGCAAGAACATGAATATTAAAGATCTACATTAGAAATAATGCAAGAACGTGAAGAAATAAGTTAGAAAACTTACCTATGTTGGAAAGAAATAAACCTTGATCTTCTTGGAGGTTTGAATGCTAATTAGAGAGCAAAATTGTGTTTAAGAACTCTCAAATTCGGATCCCCCTAAACCAATAGCATGAGATTGGTTTATATAGTAAACTGAGGGGAAGATCTGATGGTCCAGATCATCCGGGGCGGATGTGGCCGCGTTGCCAATATTGAGGGCGGCGGCGAAAGTGGCCGCGTGGCCAATATTGAGGGCGGCGGCGAAAGTGGCCGCGTGGCCATCGTTGCGCGCTGACTTGAAATTCAAGCTAGGGTTTTACTGTTCATACAAGGCAACCCTAAATGTCCATATTTAATGTTTTCTAGAACATTGAGCTATTTTTGGGAATCCGGGACAAGTCTTTGCAAGGTTTCTAATTCCCATAAAGTCCTTGTATATTTGGGAAAGCCCTAATAAACTCATTTTCAGATCGGGTACTAACAGTAGCCCCTCGGCGACGCTTCTTGCAAGGCAATGGAGGGTCGATGATAAAAATAGGAACCGTTCTGAAACATGAGTTTCAAAACAGAGGAAAGGTAAGGGAACGGCTGGACCTTGACAGGCGACCTACGTATCCGCGGGGGAATCAAGCCAAACGTAGTTCAAATCTGATGGGGAAATTGGGAAGGACTGTCCTCTGATGGGGAACAATGTCTTCTGCTGGGGAAAATGCACTTGCTGGGGATGAGAGACGACCATGTTGGTCGGGTGGCTGGACCTTTTCAGGTTTCCTACGTATCCTCCGAGGAATCAAGCCGGTCGTAGTTCAGAGACATTGGGGAAAGACGAGACATCGAACTTCTACTGGGGATAATAAACCTACGGGCACTATCCTGTATGAAGAACGAACATTCGTTAGGAAATGAAGTCATTTGGGAAAAATAAAGATTACGTTGTCTAAATAATCCCAAGATGGAATGGTAAACGCAATCAGGATCGCCAGGGCTCCTGCCGATTGTGCTAACGAAACGCCGAGGCTTATGCCAACCACGATCGATCAAGGATACGTATGTCATAGAGGCGCCGAAGTCTCTACAATCATACGAATCCTAATAATAGGTGCTGGATCTCTCGCAAACAGAAACGCCGAGGCTTCTGCCAATCGCGATTGATCAAGGATACGTATGTCATAGAGGCGCTGAAGTCTCTACAATCATACGAATCCTAATAATAGATGCTGGATCTCTCGCAAACAGAAACGCCGAGGCTCCTGCCAATCACGATTGATCAAGGATACGTATGTCATAGAGGCACCGAAGTCTCTACAACCGTACGAATCCTAATAATAGATGCTGGATCTCTCGCAAACAGAAACGCCGAGGCTTCTGCCAATCGCGATCGATCTAGGATGCGTATGTCATAGAGGCGCCAAAGTCTCTACAACCGTACGAATCCTAATAATAGATGCTGGATCTCTCGCAAACAGAAACGCCGAGGCTTCTGCCAATCGCGATCGATCTAGGATGCGTATGTCATAGAGGCGCCAAAGTCTCTACAACCATACGAAGCCTAAGCAAATATTAGGAAATGCAAAAATAATAGAAGCTGGATCTCTCGCAAACAGAAACGCCGAGGCTTTTTCCAATCGCGATCGATCTAGGATGCGTATGTCATAGAGGCGCTAAAGTCTCTACAATCATACGAATCCTAAGCAAATATTAGGAAATGCTAAAATAATAGATGCTGGATCTCTCACAAACAGAAACGCCGAGGCTTCTGCCAATCACGATCGATCTAGGATGCGTATGTCATAGAGGCGCCAAAGTCTCTACAACCATACGAATCCTAAGCAAATATTAGGAAATGCCAAAATAATAGATGCTGGATTTCTCGCAAACAGAAACGCCGAGGCTTCTGCCAATCACGATCGATCTAGGATGCGTATGTCATAGAGGCACCAAAGTCTCTACAACCATACGAATCCTAAGCAAATATTAGGAAATGCTAAAATAATAGATGCTGGATCTCTCGCAAACAGAAACGCCGAGGCTCCTGCCAATCACGATCGATCTAGGAGCGTATGTCATAGAGGCGCCAAAGTCTCTACAACCATACAAATCCTAAGCAAATATTAGGAAGTGCTAAAATAATAGATGCTGGATCTCTCGCAAACAGAAACGCCGAGGCTTCTGCCAATCACGATCGATCTAGGATGCGTATGTCATAGAGGCGCCAAAGTCTCTACAACCATACGAATCCTAAGCAAATATTAGGAAATGCTAAAATAGATGCTGGATCTCCCGCAAACAGAAACGCCGAGGCTTCTGCCAATCACGATCGATCTAGGATGCGTATGTCATAGAGGCGCCAAAGTCTCTACAACCATAAGAATCCTAAGCAAATATTAGGAAATGCTAAAATAGATGCTGGATCTCCCGCAAACAGAAACGCCGAGGCTTCTGCCAATCGCGATCGATCTAGGATGCGTATGTCATAGAGGCGCCGAAGTCTCTACAACCATACGAATCCTAAGCAAATATTTGGTGAGGAATGGAAATTTTAAGGGGCTTTCCGTTCCCAAAGGTATCGAATATCAGTCAAAACAGCGCTAAGGGAACCTAAAATGAATCAAAGGGGAATGTACTAGGGGTAAAACTGAAAATTTGCATGTTGAGGCAAAGATGATGGATTGTTATGAAGTCGCAAACGGGATGAACTCTCGGGGAGTCACAAAAGTGATAGACTCTCGGGGAGTCACAAGGGTGACGGACTCTCGGGGAGTCACAAAGGTGATAGACTCTCGGGGAGTCACAAGGGACTCTTTGGTGAGTCACAAGGGCAAATGACCTTTAGGGAGACGCGAAGGAGATGGACTCTCGGGGAGTTGCTAATATGGGAAACATGATCTGGGTTCCGCTTATCCTAATTTAGGAGGGGATGAGGCTACGAGCCATTGAGACCAAGGTGTTAGGTAAGGGACATTTTTCTTGGTTGCCTAGAGGTAGGACCTAAGGCTTTTTTAAGGGAAGGGAATAAGGAAGATGGTGATCTCCTAATCTTGAGATAGGGATGCCAAAGATGTCACGGCTTCTTGGGCTTTAGATTATGTCTTGGAGATAATGTGGGTTTCCTAGGCTTACAGGCTAGGGATTGGAGTTTATTTAAGCATGAGGAGAGTATTATATCCTAGGCTTAGTGCTAGGGCTTGGAAATGTTGAGGTTTGGGAACTTCCTAGATGTTAGGGTTTCGAACAAGGGTTTGGAAACTGGTGTTTAAGGACCATGACTCTCCTAGGTTTGGGACTAGGGTTTAGGAATTTCCTAGGTCTAGGAGGCTAGGGCTTGGAGTTGTGGTAGGCTCAGAGGTTGCAAAGGCGTTGGCTTTTAGACATAAGGCTGGGAGTTGGAAAGGTTGTGACTTCCTAGGCTTGAGACCATGGACCGTTGGGAAGAGGGATTGCTTTTGTGGAAGGTCCACTAAGCTTGATGTTAGGGTTCACCATTTTCCGGGACTGGTGACTATGGCTTGGAAATGTTCATGGTAACCTAGGCTTTAGGCTAGGTTTTAAGGCTAAGGACTGTAAACTTCCTATATTTTGAGACTAAGGTGAAGGAATTTCCTAGGTCTAGGACTAGGGTTTGAAGGGAATGTTGAATCCTAGGATCGATGATAGAGTTTAGTGAGGATATAGTCTCCTAGGCCCTGCGGCTATGGTTTAGAAAGAGTGCGACTACCTAGGCTTGAGGCTAGGGTTTGGAGCGAATGCAACTACCTAGGCTCGAGGATAGGGTTTAGAGCGAATGCGACTACCTAGGCCTGAGGCTAGGGTTGATTAAGTTTTGGACAGGGCATTGTATCCTAGGTTTTGGGTTAGGGTTCAATAAGACGGGGGATTGAGATTGTAAATTTCCTAGGTTTCGAGACTAGGGTTTCGGGAATTTGGAAATGATGTTGCATGTGGGGCTTTGGAAATTCCCTAGAACTTGGGCTAGGGTTAAAGAGGATGTTGCGGTTTCCTAGGCTTAAGGATATGTGACTACCTAGGCTTGAGGCTAGGGTTTGGGGAGGACGCGACTTCCTAGGTTTGAGGCTATGGTTTGGAAAGAATGTCTACTACCTAGGCTTGAGGCTAGGGTTTGGAGGGAATGTGACTACCTAGGCTCGAGGGTAGGGTTTAGGAAGGATGTGGCTACCTAGGATCGAGGCTAGGGTTTAATAAGGATGTAACTTCCTAGGCTTTAGGCTAGGGTTTGGAAGGATGTAATTACCTAGGCTTGGGGCTAGGGTTTGGAGAGAATGCGACTACCTAGGCTTGAGGCTAGGGTTTGGAGGGAATGTCACTACCTAGGCTCGAGGGTAGGGTTTAGGAAGGATGTGGCTACCTAGGATCGAGGCTAGGGTTTGGAGACCGAAAGCATTTGAAGGTTTGTCTTGGTTTAGACCGAGCAAGTTTGAGGTCTAAGAGTGTTGCGGTTTGGGGCAAATGAGCTTGATACCTCGTGGCTGGATAGGCTCGATAGATTAGACCTAGGCTAAAGTTCTAGGGTTTAGCTAGGGTAAGACTCGGACATGTGTTAAGGAGACCGGGGCCTAATGGAATGGTAGGCGTGAGATTTAGGAGATCGAAGGCTCGGCAGGGTAGCGTTGGGACATAAGGCTTTCAAGCGGGTAAGTCTTTTGTCCTAGAGAAACCGCGTTATGGGTTAGGACCAAGCAGGCTTGAGGTCGGCCAAGGAGCAACGGATTGGGATTGGATGATCCTAGTACCTAATACGCATGTCGGGCTTGGATCCTAGAGTGTTTGAAAGTTTAGGCTAGGTGCGAACCATAGGTGCGGGAAATGGTTTTGGATATATGACCATGTTGGCGCTTTAGGTAAAGGGATTGAGTGTCCAAGACTTTGCTTGAGTACAATAGGTACCTAAGTTGGATTGGGTATGCTTAGGTCCTAAGTTTGTCTAAGAGGTCATTGCGCGTGACCAAGCTCGTTCGGCGATTGCGAAGGTGGGTTTGGTATGGGACCAAAGGTGTTAAGCGTACGATTTTTGACTGGACGGGTTTTGATATCTTTATGGCATATCACGGTACGCGGGAGGTCCTATGCGTTCGAGCACGTTTGAGGTTTGGACTCGTGGGGAAGAAAGGTTTGAGATCCATGGAGTTCAAGGGTGGACCTTGTAGGTGGCGAGGTTTGGACTCGGCTCGGATTAAGTAGGTTAGAGACCTAAGGGGTTGAAGGTCAGACTAGGAAGTCTTTTGAAGCTAAGGAGCAACATTAGGTTTAAGAGTGGCAGGGCCATGGTTTGGGTATGACAATATGCGTAGATGGCATTGTTTTGGTTGGACCAAGCAGGCTTGGGAACTAAAGAGTTCTAAGGGTCGAAATCTAAGGTTATAGACCTAGAGGGTTGACAGTTTTGTGATCTAAAGGGTTTAGGAGTTGAGACCTAAGGTGTGAATCGGATATGCTAGAGACCTATAAGGTAGGTGTTTGGCGGCCTTGCATGGACTTGGGATCTAAGGGATCGTTCAATAGGTTAGACTGGGTAGACCTAAGAGGTTGGACCTAAGAGGATAGGGGAGACATAGTCTGGACAAGGTAAGGATGAATATATATTGGTAGGTTTGGGATCTAAGAGATCAGGTACACTCGAGACCAGTAGGTTCGGGACCTAATGGGTCATTCTAAGGATTTGGATTCGGTAGACTGGCTTAAGGCTTGAGGTTTTGGGTAAGACTGGTTTGAGGCTTTAGGAGTCCCGCTACTAACTTATAGAGGGTCGAGCTAAGGGGTTATGGTGTAACCTATGTAAGACTGACCGGGTAGGTGCGGGACCTAAGGTTTTGAATCAAGTCAGATTGGGACGTAAGGGTATCCTATTGTGTAGGAAATAGGGTGAAGGACCGAGTCGGTTCAAGAATCACAAAGATGGGTCTCAGAGTGGACCGAGGAGGTTTATACAAATTTTGTGGAGACCGAGAGTGCGGGTTTATAAACAAAGTGTCGTGGAAGAGAAAACTTTTGAAAGTGTTATGACTTTATAAAGATGCTTTATAATTAATTACGATTCTAACCAATTCAAAGAGTTCGTCATGTACCGAGCTCGGCGATGAAGGATGCCCTTCCTTGTTGAAGCTCCGGTGTTCTCCGAGAAAGCGCATAGTCGACCCATTTTGTTGGGGACGCTCTAGTTTGATGAGCGGGTATCCTCCCTCCTTTGAGAGATCCTACGTCGAGCTTGATGATGAGGAGTCCTCTTCTTCTAAGTATGTGCTCGATGAAGCCCCGGCATTCTTTGAGAAACCTTATGGTCGGTCCTTTATTGTTAGGGAAGCCTCAGTTGCGTAGAGCGGGGTATCCTACCTCTTTTAAGACGCACCCTTTTTTCTGCCTAGACCGCCCTTGCGGGTTTTCAATCCAGCGGGCATCTCTTTTGCGTCAATTTTTTTTTTTTTTTTTTTTTTTTAAGAAATCATTCAGTCGACTCCAAATAAGAAAAAGAATTGTATGAAAACTTGCAGGGGCATTTTGGGGAGAGTAAGAGAGAGAGAGATAGTATTCACATTTTGACTCTTTGGGCAACTGAGTGTATATATGTACAAAAGGGAGGAAGCCCCTGCTTGACAGAAAGTAAGTGTTTAGCTCTTTCCTAGATTGTAGAACGGAAGACTTGTCGAGACATTTGAAAATTGTTTTATTCAAGATTCTTATTTGATTGCTCGAGAATGGACCTCGTTGATTAGTTATGCATCTTATGATTATGTTTTAGACAAGTAGTCTCGAAATAATAAATGTTTTGATCAGTTGTGAGTGAAGAAGTCAGGAGTAGAAATATGGGGCAAGAGAGAAGAGAAGGAAAATTGGCTACGAGGTGGGTTGTGTATATTTTGGACCGAACCGAAAGGTTGCCTACGTTTTCCTCAAGGTGAGGAGCTCAGGTCCGCGTAGTTCGGGGATGACCCGCTTGACGATGGTGTCGGGTTTCAGTGGGTATGTGTGGGAGGAAAGAAAGGAAAGAAAGTTGGCCCAAGGTAGGTTATGTTTGGCTTTGAGTGGTCGCCCGGTTGACGATGAAGTTGGGTTTTGAGTTTAGGGTGTGAGGCTCGTTTGAGGTGAGTTGTTCTTTGTAGCTCATTGCGGTGGATTACTCCTTTGTAGTTGCTGCAGTGGATTGCTCCATCGTAGTTATCATGGGTTGCTGCCGTTTATCTACTTTGTAAGGAAAGAAAGGAAAATAGAACATTTGAGGTGAAAATAAAATGGGACTTTTACTCCTTTGTAGTTGCTGCAGTGGATTGCTCCATCGTAGTTATCATGGGTTGCTGCCGTTTATCTACTTTGTAAGGAAAGAAAGGAAAATAGAACATTTGAGGTGAAAATAAAATGGGACTTTTACTTTTTTATGGTGATAGCCCCTTCTATTTTTCTTTATTATTTTTTATTTTATCTCTTTGTGCACACCCTTTTTTTTGCCTAGGCTGCCCTTTCGGGTTTTCAACTAGCGGGCTTCTTTTTGTGCGATGCTCTAACTTTTGCCTAGGTCGCCATCCTAGCGAGCCGTATTTTTTTTTTTTTTTTATATTTGTACATGAAACATTGGGCAAGACAAGCCCCTAGTTTGCTTTCGCCTCTCTCTTAGTCCTTATAGTTCAAGCGGCCTTTTGCTGGCGGCGGGCATCCTAGCCCCTTGATTTTCTCCGGTAGAGCTCCATTGGATTATCACGTGCACCAATTAATGGCATGAATGACTTCGTGCACTTGTCTTACATTTGCGAGGAATACGGACAGCCCCAGTGTAACGGCATGTAGTACTCATGAAGGGAACAAACCAACCTTTTAAATTGTGGCAGCATGGATGTCTATTTGATGATGAGCAACCGCAATCCATTTCTTTGTCACGACCTTATAAAAAGGGGTCTAATGGTGGGATGAGAGGCGTATGAGGATAGTGTATGGGGGAAGGTGTATATAGAGAGTGTACATGAAGTGTGTACAAGGGGTGAGTGTATAGAGAGAGTGTACGGGGTGATTCGTTCATCCTAATTGGCCAAAGCATTTGTTATCTTGAGACTAATCGTTTACTTAGTTGTGTGAATGGTTTGTGGGTCCATTTACCTTTTAATGAGTCGTCATTAATGATTAAGATTAAGATTAATTCATCATATAAAGATATAGCAATCAAGTTAAAATGGTGAATAAGACAATTTTCATGGAATTGATTTATGCAAGATTATGTCTCAAGTCTAGAGAGAAAAGAAATAAAGACTCTTTTATTGGAACTAAAAGATTTAAACTGACTAGTCCGGGGTGGACTTTTTACTAAAGAAACAAAAATCGTCCAAGGTGGACTTTTGACTAAGGACACTCTAGAACCTACGAAGACTGAATGATCCCTTTTTTTATTTATTTAAAGGAGGTAGCCCCAATTTCCTCTTTTGCCCATGCCCATGTATTCCGTTAGCGGGTGATGGCTCCGCTGTCAATGAGGCTTTGAATCTTTCTCCTCAATTGGAGGCAATCTTCGGTGTCATGCCCAACGTACTGGTGGTATTGGCAGTGTTTGAAGGGATCCAAGCATTGCTTCACCCTACTTGGTTCATAGTTGAACAAAGGAGACAACTTGCCGGCTTGAACTAGACTTTTGAAGAGTTTGGCTAACGGCATACCTAAGTCGTCGAATTCGCGCTCGTCCTTCCTTTCACGAACTGTCTTTGAGGGTGATTTAGGTACCGGCACCCCTTGTTGATGAGTAGTCATAGGAGGCATCCTGACGGGGACAGTCTGTGGTGGCCCGTACATTTGAGGAGCGTACGGGTGTTGACATTGAGTAAGAGGGGGAACTCGACTGAGGTAATCATAAACGCCATGAATGTCAGACAAATGGCGCCTCTCGATATCTCTTAGGGTCTTATGCATCTCCTTCTGAAAGTATGTTGCTTGCTCGTTGAGAATGGCCTTAAAGTGGATTTCTTGTTCATCGAGGATGGCTTCGAAGTGGGATGCTTGTTTACTGAGAGCAGTACCGGTGTAGAGGATTGTCTCGGGATCTTGGGTAGCAGCTTCAGTTGCAACTTCGATGTTCTTTGCAGCCGACATGATGCAGAACTCTATGTCATGAAAGAATTAGATTCGTATTTAATGATAAGGCATCGTTATAAGAATCATTTTTTGGAAAAGAGTAGGTCTCCACATTTTTGAAATGCATTTTGGTAAAAAATTGAAAGTTTGACCGGGCCGAAGTTGCCTACGTTCCCCTTATCATGAGGGAGAGGTCCCACACAATAAGAGGCTCAGGTCGCCGTAGTTCGAATCAAGTTAGACTTTAAAAAGAGGTGAGAGATGACCATAGGGGTCAAAAAGAGGGAGATGACTCGGTCCTTGGTCAAGCATGGGTGAGGAAGACCTATAGGAGTTGGTTTTGATTGAGTAGGGTATGGCTTGACCTAAATTTGACCTAAGGTTTGACCTAAGGTTTGAGACAAGAAGTGGTTCAAGCTAGGATGCGACGATAATGGTGGGTTGACCTAGATGGGTAAAGGATAGGTCGACCTAAATGAGAAGGGTTGGATTGACCTATATGGTGAATGAATCAAGATAGCGGGTTGTAGCGGTTTGCCTATGGGATGATCTAAGCGGGATGGACATGGTTTGACCTAGGCGGGTCTAAGGTTGACCTATTCGGGTTGGTGGATTAAGGAAGGTTGGAGATTGACCTAGATGGATCCAAGATAGGTAAGTCGATCTAAGCGGGTCACGGGGTGACCTTGGCGGGTCAAAGGTGAAGGGGTAGTTTTAACCTAAAACGGGCAGGTTGACCTAAATGGGTCAAGGATGGTGTGTATACCTAAACGGGTTGACCTAGGTTGGTCTGGACGACGGTGGGTCAAGATGACGGTTTGACCTAAGCGGGTTAGGACCAAAGGTAATTGGGTTCACTTATGGAATCAAAGATTGACCTAAGAGGTCGAAAACGGATAAGGTTGACCTAGGAGTCCAAGTTTGACCTAAGAGGTCGAAGGTGATTGGGTTGACCTAGGAGGTCAAAGGTTAACCTAAGAGGTCAACGGGTGATAATGTTGACCGAGGGGTCCAAGGGTAGACCTAAGAGGTCAAAGGTGGATGAGGTTGACCTAAGAGGTCAAAGGCGGATGAGAATGACCTATGGGGTCAAAGGTTGACCTAAGAGGTCAAAGACGATAAAGTTTACCTAGGGGGTTAAAGGTTGATCTAAGGGGGTCAAGAGCGGAGAAAGTTGACCTAGGGGGTTAAAGGTTGACCTAAGAGATTAAAAGACAAATGAGGTTGACCTAGGGGTCAAAGGTTGACCTAGGAGGTCAAAGGTTGACCTAAGGGGGTCAAGAGCGGAGAAGGTTGACCTAGGGGTCAAAGGTTGACCTAAGGGGGTCAAGAGCGGAGAAAGTTGACCTAGGGGGTCAAAGGTTGACCCAGGAGGTCAAAGGTTCAGAGGGTTGACCTAGGCGGTCAAAGGTTGACCTAGGGGGCCAAAGGTTGAGAAGGTTGACCTAGGCGGTCAAAGGTTGACCTAGGAGGTCAAAGGTTGACCTAAGGGGTCAAAGGCGGATAAGGTTGACCTAGGAGGTCAAAAGTTGGTAAGGGTTGACCTAGGGGGTCAAAGGTAGATAAAGTTGACCTAGGCGGTCAAAGGTTGATAAGGTTGACCTAGGGGGTCAAAGGTTGACCTAAGAGGTCAAAGGTTCAGAGGGTTGACCTAGGCGGTCAAAGGTTGACCTAGGGGGTCAAAGGTTGAGAAGGTTGACTTAGGTGGTCAAAGGTTGACCTAGGAGGTCAAAGGTTGACCTAAGGGGTCAAAGGCGGATAAGGTTGACCTAGGAGGTCAAAGGTTGGGAAGGTTGACCCAGGGGGTCAAAGGTTGACCTAGGAGGTCAAAGGTAGATAAGATTGTCCTAAGAGGCCAAAGGATGGTGGGATTTTGACCAAAGCGGGTCGAGATGAAGGGTAGGCCCAAATGGATCGCAATGATGGGTAGGTAACCTAGATAGGCTAAGATGAGGAATTTTGATAGATGGCCCAAGGGGTGAGCGATGGACCTTAGAGGTCGTCTAGATGCAATGCACATTTTATTTTGCGAAAAGTTTTGCATTTATTTACATCCTAAATGGGTGATCCGAGGAGTGTCCTAATCTCTATGTGTGGGTTGACATGGGTTAGGTAAAAGGTTCCCACCGCTCGCGGAACGTACACGGTGAGTGGAGTAGACGAGTGACTCGAAAAGAGGGCGGCAGTAGCGCACAAATTCCCGCACATCAAAAACTCCGGGTAGTAGGGACATGTGCAGTGCTGACACGGACTAGTGGTAGTGTGTGGTAAAAACTAATTCTTTTTTAGGGAGAAAAGAGAGAAGTTTTTAATGTTAGGATGATGCAATGCAATGCATGAGAGAGAGAGAGAGAGAGAGAGAGAATAATGTACAAGGGAGCATAGCAGAGTTTTGTTTGACCCTAATACTAAAGCGAAGATAACAAGGGTACATGGTACAAGGTACAAGGTACAAGTATTAACATGGCGGAGTGCGCGGGTGCATGTGTAAACATGGCTTAACTGTAGGGGGCACGTAAAAACATGGCAAGTGTGCGTGTGTAAACATGGCAGGTGTGTGCATGTGTAAACATGGCAAGTATGAGTAGGGTGCATGTGCAAACATGGCAAGTGTGTGAGGTGCATGTGTAAACATGGCAAGTGTGCGTGAGGTGCACGTGTAAACATGGCAAGTGTGTGCATGTGTAAACATGGCAAGTATGTGCATGTGTAAACATGGCAAGTGTGTGCATGTGTAAACATGGAAAGTGTTTTAGGGTGCATGTGTAAACATGGCAGGTGTGTGTATGTGTAAACATGGAAAGTGTGTGCATGTGTAAACATGGAAAGTGTGTGTAGGGTGCATGTGTAAACATGACAGGTGTGTGTAGGGTGCATGTGTATACATGGCAGGTGTGTGTAGGGTCCATGTGTAAACATGGAAAGTGTGTGCATGTGTAAACATGGCAGGTGTGTGCATGTGTAAACATGGCAGGTGTGTGCATGTGTAAACATGGCAAGCATCATGATGTGACGAAAGTTAGACCCACTAAGTTTGAAAAAGTTTCAAAGCAGTCCCCAGCAGAGTCGCCTACTCGGGAGGCGCGCGCGTTAGACTGAGAGAAGTGGAGGCGCCCGCTTCTGGGCAGTACCTGCAAATCAGCGTGTTCAAGGGATTGCCTTGACCCTAAATCATAGAAGTTTTTCCCCTGCAGTAAATGTTAGCACAGAAACATGGAATTAAAGGACAAGATGAGAGGCGGGCGATTCTGGTAATTAGGGTCGGACGCGCGCGCTTTAGGCCAAGAAGGCCAGAGGCGCGCGCTTCCTACCCTTTTTACCAGAATGCCCAGAAAATAAAATAAAAGAACACCAAAAATGAAAAACGCAAGTTTAACCCTCTATGTCCCCAGCAGAGTCGCCACTGTAGATTCCCCGGGGGAACCACGGCTTGGCTAGAGCGGTGAATTACCTAGGATGTCTAATTGATTTTAAGAGTCGTCACCCGCGTTTTAGAGGAACGCGATAAAACCTAAGAGAATAGCCTTTTTTATTAATTACGAAACCAAAGATTCTTGAGATGAGGGGTTCGGGGGTTAGGTGACGGAGTGGGAAGTACTTAAACACCCACTCCGCCCCGCTTACGCAGGTCTTGCTACTTTTGGTGTTCTAATGCTAAATGTCCTTCAATTTAATGGTAAGAGAAATGTGCTAACAATTATAATGAAAAGAAAGGGGAAATTTATAGAGGAAGAATAAAGAAGAATTGTTTATTTATTGATTTATGCTAAAGATTACATGTCGAATTATTGCTAGATAATTACATTAAGGAATGAGAATGTAAATTAAAGTGGAATTAAAATGTTGGGATGTAACCTTGACCAAACTTCAATAGTGAAGTGACCTTTTGGTTGTATCCTTTTTTATGGAGATTGCATATATTTAAGAAGAAGAAAATAGAAGAAAAATGAAGTTGTACCTTAAGAAGAGGACTTCAAACGTGGACTTGAAAATGGTGTTTTGTTGTGGAGAAATTGTTGTAGAACAATTTTATGTAGAGTCTTGTTACGAAGAACTCTTGTTAGGAGAATTTGTGTAGAGAATTGAGTATAGTGTGTGTATAGAGAAAATTCAAGTTTAAAAAATGAGGTCCTTTTCCAAGGTAGGAGATGATGGTTTTTATAGGTAAAATTAGGAGGGAAAGGTTGGAGGGAAATTGGTCAATCCATGTGAGATGGAATTGACCAATCACAAATAAGATAAATAAAATAATAAATAAATAATAAAGAGAATATCAAATAATAATAAAAAAGAATATTTTGTTTTTATGAAGAATGACTAGAATAAAGGATTTGGGAGTTATGAAATAAGGGAGAATGAATGTGGATGTAAAAAGGAGGTGCTTGTGATCAAGAAGAGATTTTCTAAATAAGAAAAGGGAGGGGAAAATGGTGCTATCCGTTACTGCCAAAGCGGGAAGCGCGCGGGTCCGGCCTATTGGACCAAACGCGCGCGCGACCCATTGACGGTGCCGGAAGCGCCCACGGGCTAAAACGACAGAATGACAGAAATGACTCTAAAAGTTAACTCTGTTATGCAGTTTAGTCCAAAACTAACGGAATCAGTTATGAACTTAACGAAAATAACAGAAATTAACAAAATCAAGTTAAATAAAAATACTATGTATGCAATCGGGGTGAGAGGTCCAAGGCGGGGTGTCTACAAGCAGCAGCAGCAAGAATAGGAGCAGGAGTACGCTGCGCAGGAGCCGGAGAAGGAGTCATTGCGTAGTCCTCAGAACTTTAATCAGCATCGTCTTTAATTATAGGCGCATCCGGATCAACTGTAGGGTCAAGCACAGCATAAGCAAAGCCTTTACCATCAATGAAGATAGGTGGGGCTTGCTGCACAGCATTCTTTTGCGCAATTGAGGATAGACGTGCTTGCCTCGCTATTTCTCGCGCAGACATTTTAGTGCGCGTAGGAGAAGAGATAGGAGAATGCCTTGGAGGACCACACTCAATGTCAGATAAATCTTGCATAGATCGTTTGGAGGCAAGCTTCTTCAGTCTGCATTTAGTCTTGTGCTTCTTGGCTGATAGAGGGATTTCAACCTCACTCGAAGTGTCTTTGCGAGGCTCCCCCTGAGATGGCGCAGTAGTAGAAGGAGCAGTAGGAGTAGATTTTGAAGGGCTGATGAGAGGATCATTGGAGGCACCTTCAAATATATCTTCCTCTAGCGCAAGTTGAGATGAGGAGGCGCGCGTAGACTTAGGCGTAGGAGGAGGAGGAGGAGCAGCAGCATTATCATCATCAGATATATGAACCTCAACATCAGATTCATCAAGTACGGTTCTAGACGCCTTAACTTTCTTCTTCTTCTTCAGGGGCGCAGAAACCTTTGGTTTCTTAGATTTTTTGGGGAGCTCTGGCTCAGCTACAGCCTTGCGCTTAGGAACAGGCGCAGTAGGCTCCCTAATGGTGATACCAGGCGCATCACTAAAATGCTTTACCTTCTTGTTCTTTTGAGGCGCATCCATTGCAGCCTTTCCCTTTTCCTTACCACAAACTTTACTCAACACGGGCTCATAGACAGAATCATACTCAGAGTCTGAGCTGGATGAGGATGAATCGTTAGAGTCAGAAATTGGAGGAGATCCTTGATCCTCAGGATGAATATCCTCAAAAGCTTCCTCAGCATCCGCAGACCAGTATTTGAAGTAATCAAAATTGTTGACGTCAAGTCTGAAATTCTGAAGAAATACCCGTGTATAAGTGCGCGTGGCTGTGACATCAACTTTGAGAGACGGGTCTGCATCTACCAATTTGCGCACTGAAGGAAACCGCATGAAGATTGCAGTGAGAATCCTGCAATGTGTTTTATACTTTGGTGGTTTATTGGGGTCTTGCGCCTTTTTCTTGTAGACGCGCAAGCACCGCACCAATTCCTGAAAAATGATCTCAGCCCAACTCAGCTTCTTGGACTTGAATATAGCAGCGCAGCATATCCAATGTTTTCTGATGAAAGTGGACTTGTTACCATTCTTGCAGTTAATGGTATCTCCGATGAGAGTGCAGAGATGGTACATCAACTCCCCGAACTCCTTCCTATCATGGTTGTTGTATTGAAAAACTAGAGTAGGAATCTTTATCAACTTCTGCGCAACACGATCTTGCGTGCGCTGAGATAACTTCTTGCAATTGCACGCAGGTAGCCCCATCGTCTGACGGATGTGCGCATAATTGATTGTGACTAAAACCGCGGATTGAAATTTTCAGATACGGAACCGGGGAATCATCATAGATGCGCTCGATCTCTTCTGCATTGCTGAAGAACTCATCAATGTAGGACAGAAGAATGAAGGACTGGCCCTTGGTGAAGAGGGGCAGAATGCCATATTCTTCCATGATTTCCATCGTGTAGCGACCAACAGCATCCTTTTTAAGGTCATTCGCATCAAGTTCCCATCCGAGAATAAAGTAATTTAGATTATGTGCATATCAAAAGTTTGAAGTTAGATCTGGACATGCGCATGGAGAGAAGCGCATACGCATAAGCGAAAAGCGCAGGCGCATGAGCTAGACTCCATACTTAGAATAAAATATTACAAGTATGAAGGGCAAAAATGTCCAGAAATACAAACTTAAATGAGATGCCAAAAATGGGCGCTAAAAGCATAAACAAAATCAATAATCATGGCAAGGCACACCATATGACTTTTCACTAAGAACACGAAGAGCATGCTTTGAATACAA
This sequence comes from Campanula takesimana, assembly GCA_026119855.1. Classification (NCBI taxonomy): domain Eukaryota; kingdom Viridiplantae; phylum Streptophyta; class Magnoliopsida; order Asterales; family Campanulaceae; genus Campanula; species Campanula takesimana. Next base: position 540,809 of record JAOWBW010001162.1, read on the forward strand.
GAAGAACACGATGAACACAAAAATGCATAAAAATCATATCAAAATGTTCATAATGAAAAATCATACACAAACAAGTAAACAATAATAACAACAACAAGATCAACAACCCAGAATCTGAGAAAAATGAAAAAGGAATTTGAAAAGACATGAAATATGAAATCCTCAGAAAACACACTAAACAAGCATTGATCGTAAAACAAATTACATATATGAGTATATATAAGTAAATCGAGCATACAGCATCAAATAATTTGAAAAACGAGCAACGGATCATGGAGAAATCGCAAAGGGGGGAAAATAGACCTTCGAACATAACAATGGCAGAAACCGAAAATAGAGAAGGGGATTATTACCATTTGTGGGTCCTCGGGTTTCTTTGTTGATGTTTTCTTAGGAGCCATATATTATAAAGAGAAAACTTGCACGAAAATGGAATAAAAATGGAAATTGCAGAGAAAAAGAGAGTTCAGAGAGAGAGAGAGAGTAAACGAAAGAGAAAGAGAGAGCGAATAGAGAGAGCAGAGTGAGGAAAAGATAGAGGTGGTTTAGGGGGTTAATCATGAAAAAGGTAAGATGACGTCATCCAGTGCAGAGATTTGGTGAAATGAGGCGAGTAAGGCGCACGCCCAGGTGACGTGGCTTAGTGAGGAACACGCGTGAAAGGCCCTATGCGCGCGTGAGTGTCAGACTTTAATGGTCAACAAGTGTCACTTCACTTCCCTCATAAGTAGCACACAATAGGCATTAATGGCGCGTCAGTCAATGCTGTGAGCATTAAATGAAATGGAACATGCGCAGTGGTAAAAGAGTAATTTCCCAAGAAAATTTAAAAATAAGGATGAGGGAAAAAATAATTGCACAAGTACCCTTGCAAATTATGTGCTGACTCAGCAAGTCAAGGACCTAGGTGCAATTAATGAAAAGATAACTTACCTGAGGTCCGCGTGGCATGCGCATGAGACTTATGCGCAGCAACAGAATGCGCAGAGTTTCTTTGAAAACTCATAAATAGTTTGCCTTATGCGTAATTTTGAAATGCGCAGGCACATGAAGCATTTCCTAACTTAGAATATTATCAAGTAAACACAAGATCATTAGTATTGACAAATCATATGGATAAGGTTTAGCTAAGTTCAAGCATACCCATTTATCCTCTCAAGAAAACAAATCTCTTTGCGTCAAGTGCTTTTGTGAGGATATCAACAATTTGATTGTCTGTGCCCACGTGCTCTAAATGAATATTTCCTTTTTCCACATGGTCCTTGAGAAAATGATATTTGATGTCGATGTGCTTTGTCTTTGGGTGCATGACAGGATTGTTGGAGACTGCGATGATGGACATATTGTCGCAGAAAATTGGGCAATTCCCTTCATAAATTCCATAGTCCACTAATTGTTGCCTCATCCATAGAATTTGGCAGCAGCAGCTTCCAGCAGCAATGTATTCAGCTTCTGTAGTGGATATGGACACAACAGCTTGCTTCTTACTCGCCCACGCAACCAGTCTATTTCTAAGGAAATGATAAGTGTCATTAGTGCTCTTCCTGTCAATTGTGTATGCTGTGTAGTCTGTATCTGAATAACTTAGCAAATCGAAATTCGAATATTTGTGTACCAAAATCCAAGGTTAACAGTTCCAAAAAGATAACGAATAATGCGTTTAACAGCAGTTAAGTGCGCTTCTCTAGCATCTGCTTGATAGCGCGCACATACACAAACACTAAACATAATATCTGGCCTACTTGCAGTAAAATAAAGGAGAGAGCCAATCATACCTCTATATAAAGTTTGATCAACTTTCTTACCTTTTAAGTCTTTGTCAAGTTTGTTGCCGGTGGCCGTTGGAGTGTCGTATGCTTTAGCATTCTCAAGTCCAAATTTCTTGATTAGATCTTGTGTGTACTTGGCTTGATTTATGAAGATGACATCATTCAATTGCTTGATTTGAAGTCTGAGGAAGAATGTGAGTTCTCCCATCATACTCATTTCAAACTTGCTTTTCATGAGCTTTTCAAAGCGCTTACAAACTAACTCATTAGTAGAACCAAATATAATATCATCGACATAAATTTGACCAAGTAAAGAATTATCATTATACTTATCAATAAAAAGAGTTGTATCGATTTTACCGCGCTTGAAGCCTTTCTCTAGCAGGAATTTTGATAGTTTATCATACCATGCTCTTGGAGCTTGCTTAAGTCCATACAAAGCTTTCTGAAATTTGAAGACGTGATTTGGAAATCTGCTATCTTCAAATCCAGGTGGGTTGAGCTACGTAGACCGTCTCTTGGAGTTCGCCATTGAGAAATGCGCTCTTCACATCCTTTCTTGTGAGAGGCATAAGCTAAGAAGATTCTGATAGATTCTAGTCTTGCTACAGGTGCAAACGTTTCATCGTAGTCGATTCCTTCTTCTTGCCTATAGCCTTGCGCAACCAACCTTGCTTTGTTTCTGGTGATGCTTCCATTCTCATCCATCTTGTTTCTGAATACCCATTTTGTACCAATAACTCCTTGGTCATGAGGTCTGGGTACTAAAGTCCAAACCTTGCAGCGCTCAAATTGGTTAAGCTCTTCTTGCATTGCAACAACCCAGCTTGAATCTTGGAGCGCTTCATCAATCTTCTTTGGTTAGATTTGAGAGATAAAGGAATGATACTCATCAAAGTTTGATGCTCTCCTAGTACGAACCCCTACATTGAGATCACCAATGATGTTTGTGTTGGATGATCTCTAACTTCACGAATGTCGGGAGGTAAGTTTGGTTGAGTAGTAGAAATACGAAGATCTACAATGGGTACTTCATTTTCTCCATCATCAAGTTTATCGAAGGTGATTTGCTGAAGCGGAGAAGCATCATGTGCGGGAGGGGTTGTCTGCGCATCAGGAGTTGTGACTTCTGGCGCAGCATCTAGCGTTGGCGCATGAGATGGACTTCCTTGATTCTGATTTTGAGTAACTTGATTATCATTCTGCGCAGGTGCAGTTTGTGGTTGCGTACCTATCTTATCATTCTCAGTAGAATCATCAGAATAATTTGGAGCCAAATGCGGCTCAAGAAGAGAATGCTCATCAAAAGTAACATGTACGGATTCTACGATTACTAGAGTAGTTCTATTAAAAACACGAAAAGCTTTGGAATGTTTAGCATACCCAACAAAAATACCTTTATTTGGCGTCGAATTTACCTCTATGATCTTTGCCGTTGTAGAGGATATAGCATTTACAGCAAAAAATCTTGAAGAAAGCAATGTTGGGCGCTCTTCCTCTCCATAGCTCATATGGAGTTTTGTTGTAGGCTTTGTTGATGAGGGATCTGTTCTGAGTAAAGCACGCAGTGTTGACAGCTTCTCCCCAGAAATACTTTGGAAGCTTTGCTTCTGCTATCATTGTTTTTCCAGCCTCAATCAACGTGCGATTCTTTCTTTCCACAATGCCATTTTGTTGAGGAACTCCAGCAGCAGAGAAATTGTGATCAATTCCATGGTCATCACAATATTAAGCAACACCGTTATTTTTGAATTCAGTTCCATTTTCTGATCTAACGCTCACGATGTCGTCTTCCTTTTGAGTTTGGAGCCTTCGAAAAAGAGCAGTCAAGATATCATAGCAGTCATCTTTGGATATCATCATTTCAACCCATGTATATCTTGAGTAGTCATCCACCACAACTAAGATATACTTGTTTCCTCCAATGCTCGCGGTGGTGACAGGTCCAAAAAAATCCATGTGAAGTAGTTGTAAACATTTGGAAGTTGAGGAAGCAATCTTGCTGGAGAAAGACTGCTTAGGTTGTTTACCAAGCTGGCACGCTGCGCATTTTCTATCATGATGGTCAGCTACTTTGGGAAGTCCTTTGACAAGATTTTCCCTTCCTAGCTTAGCCAAATACTTGAAGTTCAAATGACTTAAGCGCTTATGTCATAGCCAGCTACTTTCACTTACATTCTTTACTACAAAATAGAGATTAGTAATAGAATTTACAGCAGTAAGATCAATAATGTAAACATTAGTCTTACGAGTCCCTGTGAGCAAAGTTAGTCCGGATATGTCATCTTTATATAGCAGTGCGTTGAAGTAAAATGGCATTCTAGACCTTTATCGCAGAATTGTGATATGGAGAGCAGGTTGTGCTTGAGACCTTCTACGAGCGCAACTTTCCCAATGCACACTTTATATTTTCTGATTCTTCCATATCCAACAATATGCCCTTTGTTGTTGTCTCCAAAAGTTACTGAGGCACCTCTACCTTCATGCACATCTTCAAAAGCGTTGACATCTCCAGTCATGTGTCTAGAACATCCACTGTCGAGATACCATATATGCGCTTTAGCTTGTGAAGAGTGCGCAGTGAAGCAGGAGACCTGAAAGATAGACATTAAAAACGCAGATCCCCTTTATTCTTGGGTCCTAGAGTTAGCAACTTTTGACAACCTACTCCAGTCTAACCTTAGGATTTTTACGTCCCTTGGCATTAGGAGCAAATCTCAAAAGGTATTCTGCAGCCTTGTGACCTAAATCATCACACACCACACAATGATGTAAGCCACTATAGATTGGGTTTTTACAAACTCTTTACTATTTTTTGGCTTAGCATTCTGAACTGGAGCAGTTGAACTAGCTTTGACAAATACCATTTTCTGAGGTTTGGCTGCGCTTTTCTTTAGAATGCGCATCTGGCGTTGAGGCGCATGGCTTTCATGCGCATGGTGTTGGGTTTTGAGCAAACATGCGCAGCGGAATTAAACCCAAAAGCCTAGATCCGATCAAGATGATTAAATTAATACGGAGATGAATTTAGAATACTAACCGTGGTGATGCTTTAAAATTTTCGGATCTTCAAATCTTCAAGCTTTAGATTTGATCTCCTTGTTCTTCGCGTTCTTCGGATCATGATCACAGGAACTCGAACTTGAGATGCTAAAGGAAGCATCCTCTATGTGTATCCACACGCGAACGAATATCTAGAACGATTCTAGATCTGGATTGCTAGACCCATTAGAAAATACGTTTTTCTAATCTTCAAAGGCTATATGAATTTATTGGTGTTCTTGAGCTTTTGATTCTTAATCTAAACTCAAGAATATGTTTCTCAAATTCACGGAGGCTACCAATAATGATACAATATCAATACATACTGATTAGGTTTAAGAGAGAGGTATTTAAACTCATTAGTCCTAAACCTTTTAGGAGAAAAAGGTCAAAACCCGTCAAAACACGAAATCAGATTTTTGGCCCAAACAGGGCCTGCTCGGCCGAGTCCTTTGAGGTGCTCGGCCGAGCACCTTTGCTCCAGAAAACTGACCTTCTGATGAACCTTTGCTCGGCCGAGTCCTATGAGGTGCTCGGCCGAGCACCACCAGAAATCCGTTTTTAGCCTTTTAAACAATTCGTTCTTTTGTGTGTGACCCCATAGGATTATATTAAGTTGGAAATGAGTCCAACCAATGTCAAACTCATAAATCATGAGTGGACTCTAGCAAGCCATCATGACTACCCAATTAATATAACTTAAAGAAGTTCGTAATCCTTAATAGAACATATCACAATCCTTTTGTCACGCGATATCATATTGAATATAAGTCATGGTCCATGTCAACTTATCTTGTACAATTCTTTCTCGATCCAAGTAGATTGATAATGAGCAAATGGTATTGATCTCATCAATTCATTTGAGCGCGGCCACGCATTTCATCAATCTCACTCTACGAGAGGCCCAAGCGGATATCTCTCTTGAGAGAGGGACAAATTCCATCTTGACTTATTACCTTTCCCTACATGAATCCGATTATGCCAATCGTAGCCTTTATAACCACCCAGTTAGGGGTGACGTTTGAATACGTCAAACATAATGTTCATCATGTGGAAGACTGTAATAATCTCAGGTCTAAGGATATCAATGATATAACTATTATGAGATTTAATTATGACATTTGATCATGACATAAATCTTATAGGTGGGTCAAGTCCAGTACTTATTCACCAATAAGTACCCATAAGTCTAATCTGTATCATATACACATGATCATCACATGATCATCAATTAAACCTATACTAGTTCTTCATATGTACTAGGGACGGGGATTATTATAATAAACATGTAAAACATATAATAACCCAAGGTTGTTATCTCCATAACAAATGAGAACATGATGTAACGTAAGGCCTTTCTCAAGGGCCTAGGGCATAATTCCAACAATCTCCCACTTGCACTAGGCCCAATCAATGCGTATCCAATACCATTGAGCTAAGTTATGATCTCCACCATTATTGCAAGTGAGCACATGTAAGATGATTATCCTTGTTATCATCATAAGTTATTTTGCATATTATGACATTTCCCATCTCAACGATTTCTCGCAGAGATGGAAACGTCTGAGTGCGTGTTTGGATCATAGATGAGCCCTTGGCACCTTAGCTTGTGCAATAACCGTTATTTCACAACAAAGGTCCATAGGATTATTAGTACTAGAAACTATTTCTAGTTTTACTAATAACATCTATATTCAAACAATTCCCTTAGTTACAACTCTTGTAACCAAATACTCAATTTTATTCGTAGAATAATTTATAGTGTATTTGCTTGGAACTATTCCAACTAATAGCACCCTTTTAAACATATGTTTATACTGCGATAAAAATTACCCTTGTCGATGTGGAAGCATGCATCTATGTAACCACTTACTAGATCATCTCCTATGTCAACAACCATCAAGAATGTATCCTTAGTTCTTCTCAAGTACACAAGGATATTCTTGATCACTATCTAGTGACTTTCACTAGGATATGATTAGTATGTTCTCAACATACTCCAAGTATACGAGTTATACCGTCTAAGTACATAATATGACATATATGATAGATCCAATTGCCGAAGCATATGGAATACTAATCATGTATTCTTGCTCATTAGTCTTCCACTAAGACTAAGTTTTGCCAAGAACACTGTCATTAGACAACTTTGCAAGTTCTTCTCCAAGATCTTGCATACTGAACAATTTAGTACGTTGTCTCTATAAGTACTTTAACCCAAACCAATCAACTTCCTAGATTTATATCAATAGATATTAATTTCAAGGATGTAGGCGGCTTCTTCCTCAGTCTTTCATTAAGAAACTCTTTCAAATGAATTATATGTTAGACACATATACAAGACTAAGAATAATACTATGCTCCCACTAATTTTCTAGTAGACACAAGTCTCATTATTGATGAATTCCAAACGATTTGAACATTTCATCAAAATGATTATTTCAACTCCAAGAAGCTTGCTTCAATCCATCCCATGGATTTCCGCAACTTACATACTTTATTAGAATTTTTAGACTATCAAAACCTTTAGGTTGTATCCAATACATCCTTAATTGAGTTCCCGTTAAGAAACGATGTTTTGATATCCATTTGTCAAAATTCATATTCCAAATATGAAGATATGGCAATGAGAATTCTAATAACTTAAAGCATGACTTCAAGTGAGAGAGTTTTATCATAGTCGAAATATGAGTCAACCTTTTCACATTTAATCTTGCTTAATTAGTATGTTCCTTTGCTATCCATGTTAGTTTTCTCCAAGAAAACTTAATTTCATCCTTTGGTTTTTACACCTTAGGTTAGAAAGATCAAGTTCCAAACTTGATTAATATACATGGATTGCCTTTTAGATTTTATGACTCCAAGCCATTAATCTAAAATGGAGCGGACATTGTATTTTGATAGGAAGTAAATATGTCATTCTAAATGAACTTTACCTCTTATACTTTCTATTATAAGAAATCCAATATTTCTCATTATAGATTGTATCCTATCATATATGCAATTGACTTGTATAACTTGAACGAATTTTCACAACTCTTGCAAAAGTTTGTTCAACTTCCATCTAAGGTTCTATGTTATTTTCTAGGTCTCGAACCATTCGAAATATATTTTACTCCCACTGATTCTTTTAGAGATAAACAATTTATCTAGAAAAGTACTTTCACAAGCAACAAACAATTTGTTTTTTAGAAGTAAAATAATATCCTCAAGCTTCCTTGGGTTGTCCCATGAAAATACATTTATTAGATTTAAGTGTGAGTTTGTTCCAAACAAGTCTTTTCGCAAAAGTCTCACCATCTTAAATCTTTATGAAAGACAAACCAAGTTTTCTTTCATTCCATATCACATATGGTACCTTTGAACCTATTTTAATGGAACTCAAATTAGTGTAATTATAGCGGTTTCCAATTTATAACCCCAAAATAAATAGTGGATGATCAATTTGACTTTATCATCTAATGAACCATATCCAATAAGGTTCTTCAACTCCACGTAGACACATCATTCCAAAATGTTGTATTTGTGGAGTTCATTGTGAAGCAATTTCACAACCTTAAAGATGATTGTCAAATTCTTGGTTCAATTGTTCATCATCACGATCGAATCGGGATTTCTGAATAATTTTGCCAAGTACTACCAAAATCCTCTTTTAGCATTTCTACTTAATGAACCATATACATCGACATGTATTAGGTCTAATAAGATATTAGCCTTTTACTACTCCTAGTAAAAGTTGTCTTAATCCAAGCAAATAAGATTTGCATAAATCATATGATTCAAAATCATATGACTCTAAAACTCCATCCCATGAAATTTTAGATATGCGTTTCTCATTTATTTGATTAAAACAATAATGCCTTGAGAATTTAATTATTTATGTTATAGCCTTATTTATTATTTTTTTCTTCAAGATTTAGGATATGAGATTTATTTATATGATTTAACAATACGATAAAGCAAATCATAATAAATAAAGCTCTTTCTTATTCCAAATAAGAAATAAATATCCTTCATTATCTTATAGCAAAATAATACTTTCTATGTCATGAGCAAAGCCACTTCATAAGTGTTCCACGAACAATGTTGCAACTCTTGCATCATTACCATTCGTGGATTAACTTTACCTTTTATATGTAGCCTTTCTATTTATTAATTGTTGCACATTTATACAAATGTGGGATCTAATCCGGTATCCAATACCCAATGATTAAAAGTAGAAAGATTAATTTTATAGCATAAATATCTCAAGTGGTAGTCTCACTACCGTTCCCTTTTCGTGATCATCCAGAATTTTGATTGTAATTTTAAATGGTCAATCTAATTACCAAATTGCATTATTCAGAGTTATAGTTTTAGCCACAATTATTTCTTTTAGGCTTGACAACGTTTGTCTTACCTTTAGATTTTAATCCTTTCCTTTTAGAAATTCATAAAGTCAAAAATCAAATTTTCGACTTAGGTCATCATCTTTCGCATTATAATTCAGATATTGAGAGCACAAACCATTGTCTCATCAATTTGACTAATTTCAGCAATCAAGAACAATTCAAGATTCTGATTTTAGTTTATCTGAATTCTGAATTGACATCACTTTTCAGGAAACTTGGTTTCGCAAACCAGCCGTCTGAAACTAGATTCAACCCAAAGTAATTTTTAACTTGATATTTAATTTCAGGAAACATGGTTTCTAAAACCAGTCATCTGACAATTAAATTCAACTCAAAATATTTATTATCTAAGCGGTAGATTTTAATTTCCAAAATTTATCTTATAATTGCATTTCTTGATTCATTTAGGATTTGGTACTCATGGTGATCAAATCATCATGATTATCAAAACCAAGAATAAACAATTTATTCATGAATCTAAGATCATCAACAAGTTAATCAAATTAATTTTTGATGATCCTACGGAACATATTAATCAAATTAATATTGCAATTTAGGTTACTTAGGATTATTAAGAATGTTTAATTTCCGTTCTTGCTTTAGAACAATTCTTAAGCTCATGATCCAATCAAAGAAATTATTTCATTCTCCTTTCACTTTGTTCTTCTGAAGAACAGATCGCAGTAACAAACATGATTAAAGTTTAAGATAATATTCTACACAAATATGCAAATAAATATACACCTATATTTCATACCAATCATTTAAGAGATAACTTATTTGTATTTCATAAATACTCCCACTAAATTATATAACCTTCATATACATTCAATGTATAATATAATTTAAATGGGCTAAGATCCATATTTCACTTGATCTTACGTCCGCGAGGGCAAGATGCATAAGACCAAGCTATTTAGGTAGAAAACTCTTTATCAATCACATCATATGTGACTCTTAGATCCTTTATGAGATCGTTAGACATCTTATGTCAAACATGTTTAATCTCATCTGTGCCTTAGGCCCAAAACTCTTTTGATAGCCTAATTAAGTCAACCCACTTTAAACGCATAGGAACCACTCTTTCACTCATCTTGTTTATACATGAATAAAATCAATGCACCTCGCGAGGGTTAGAGCGCGCATGAAAGTACCCATGTAATCCCAAGTGTTTTAATCATGGGTTGGCACGGAACTTAAATTTTTTAAGAAGGTTCATCTCATATAGCATACAACACGTTAATGAGCACATAACATGTAAAGCATCGGTTAATGATAGAATTAATCTCATTAATTAAACCATGATTTCATGTGATTGATTTATGGGGATAAATTCTTTAACACATAATTGAGAGCACGATTGTACGGTCGAAACTAAGCCAGAAGGCATCCACAATCCCGTATCAAATTTAGAAACTAGAAGAAAACAACTATGTAAAGTCGAAACTAAGCCAAAAGGCATCCACAATCCCTTACATAAAGTAACTCGATTCTAAATTCTTTTGTCTCACCAATTTATTACTTTGACCTTGAGATTTGTTTTCAGGTAACACGGTTTCTCAAACCAGCCATCTGACAAACAAGTTCAATCCAAAGTGATTTCGAACAAGACATTTAATTTCAGGAAACACGGTTTCTAAAACCAGCCATCTGAAAAACAAATTCTGTCCAAAATGCTTCTGCTCGGCCGAGTCCTTTGAGGTGCTCGGCCGAGCACCTTTGTGTTTCTGAAACTTTTCCTTCTGACGACTCTGCTCGACCGAGTCTTATAGACTGCTCGGCCGAGCACCAGCATCAGAACAAAATTTTCGAATTTTAATTCTAAAATTGCTTTCCCGATTCAATTAGGGTTTGGCGTTCATGATGATCAAATCATCATGTTCATCAAAGCCTTGAATAAACAATTTATTCATGAATCAAGGATCGTCAACAAATCAATCCAATTAATTTTTGATGATCACAAGGAACATAATAATCAAATTATTATTGCAATCTTAGATCCCACATAACGTATTTAAACGGTGCGATTTTATGATCTCCATATATCACATATACATACATAAAATCCAAATCACATAAACATCAAAAATCTAAATTCAAATAGCATGCCAACACATATAATCCAATTATATTATTAACATGATATTATTAAAATAATCATGATGAACGAGGCTCTGATACCACTGTTGGGTTTTGAGCAAACATGCACAGCGGAATTAAACCCAAAAGCCTAGATCCAATCAAGATGATTAAATTAATACGGAGATGAATTTAGAATACTAACCGTGGTGATGCTTTAAAATTTTCGGATCTTCAAATCTTCAAGCTTTAGATTTGATCTCCTTGTTCTTCGCGTTCTTCGGATCACGATCACAGGAACTCGAACTTGAGATGCTAAAGGAAGCATCCTCTATGTGTATCCACACGCGAACGAATATCTAGAACGATTCTAGATCTGGATTGCTAGACCCATTAGAAAATACGCTTTTCTAATCTTCAAAGGCTATATGAATTTATTGGTGTTCTTGAGCTTTTGATTCTTAATCTAAACTCAAGAATATGTTTCTCAAACACACGGAGGCTACCAATAATGATACAATATCAATACATACTGATTAGGGTTAAGAGAGGGGTATTTAAACTCATTAGTCCTAAACCTTTTAGGAGAAATAGGTCAAAACCCGTCAAAACACGAAATCAGATTTTTGGCCCAAACAGGGCCTGCTCGGCCGAGTCCTTTGAGGTGCTCGGCCGAGCACCTTTGCTCCAGAAAACTGACCTTCTGATGACCCTTTGCTCGGCCGAGTCCTATGAGGTTCTCGGCCGAGCACCACCAGAAATCCGTTTTTAGCCTTTTAAACAATTCGTTCTTTTGTGTGTGATCCCATAGGATTATATTAAGTTGGCAATGAGTCCAACCAAGGTCAAACTCATAAATCATGAGCGGACTCTAGCAAGCCATCATGACTACCCAATTAATATAACTTAAAGAAGTTCGTAATCCTTAATAGAACATATCACAATCCTTTTGTCACGCGATATCATATTGAACATAAGTCATGGTCCATGTCAATTATCTTGTTCAATGCTTTCTCGATCCAAGTAGATTGATAATGAGCAAATGGTATTGATCTCATCAATTCATTTGAGCGCGGCCACGCATTTCATCAATCTCACTCTACGAGAGGCCCAAGCGGATATCTCTCTTGAGAGAGGGACAAATTCCATCTTGACTTATTACCTTTCCCTACATGAATCCGATTATGCCAATCGTAGCCTTTATAACCACCCGGTTAGGGGTGACGTTTGAATACGTCAAACATAATGTTCATCATGTGGAAGACTGTAATAATCTCAGGTCTAAGGATATCAATGATATAACTATTATGAGATTTAATTATGACATTTGACCATGACATAAATCTCATAGGTGGGTCAAGTCCAGTACTTATTCACCAATAAGTACCCATAAGTCTAATCTGTATCATATACACATGATCATCACATGATCATCAATTAAACCTATACTAGTTCTTCATAAGTACTAGGGACGGGGATTATTATAATAAACATGTAAAACATATAATAACCCAAGGTTGTTATCTCCATAACAAATGAGAACATGATGTAACGTAAGGCCTTTCTCAAGGGCCTAGGGTATAATTCCAACACATGGCTCTTGTGCGCAGATTTTCCATTCGAAGTTGAAGCGCAACCATAGTTAGAATATGAGTTGTCAAGCGCAGGTTCAACTTTGGCCTTACCCTTGGCTTTCCCAGTTTGCTTCTTTGGGTAGACATAATTGAAATTTTGTCTCTGGACTTTCTCCTGTCCTTTACCCATTGAAGTAGAATGCTTTGCTTTAGGAATTTCAACAGTTTGCTGGGGTGTAAATTCCTTTTCTCTTTCAGGGCAAACGACGCATTTAAAGTTGTCACTAGTTGAGAACCCCAAGCCTTCCTTATCTCCACTGGATTTTTGGGATTCTAGAATTTGATCCATAGTGACACGAGATTTGGTCCACTCATCAGTGATCATTGTGAGATCAGCTACTTGAGCAGCCAACTATTCGTTTCTTACTTTAAATAGCGCATTTTGATCTGTCAGGAAACGGTTCTTTTCAGTAAGAGGAGTCATGCTCTTAATCTGCTCTTTAAGGAGGGTGATTTTAGATTTTAAAAGAATTTTCTCCATCTTAAGCTTTGAAATTTCTCCAATTGATAAGTCCACTGCTTCTTTCATAGAATTAAATTTATTGATTACCTTTTCAGTTTATTGAAAAATAGACTCGCGCTCAGCACCAGAGTCATCATTCTCTTTTCCAATTTCAGCAGGAATTTCAAGAGATTCTTTGCGGGAAGGCGCAGCTACAAATTTCTTTGATAAGTCTACTCTGGCAAATAAGTACTTGCCATTCTGTCTGCTTGGAGTCAGATGTCCCATTTCTATCAGTTCGGTGATAGTGGGACCTTTCTTCTTTGCTATCTTCCTTGGCTCATTCGGTGCATTCATATCTGGAACGTCATTCTCTGAGTCGCTATCATTATCAGCATTGGCCATCAAGCAGAAAAGTCCATCCTCAGAGTCATCATCATCACTGTCTTCAGTGTCAGTCTCTATCCAGGTCTTGAGTTCCTTCTCAGCAGAGTCTTCTTCAGCAACCATTCCGCGCTGCTTAGACGACCTCTGCGCGTTGCTTCTCTTCATGTACTCAAATTTTGGAGTAGGAAATTTTGATGCAAAATGACCAGGCTTTCTGCAGTTATAGCAGACCAGGTCATCATCTTTCTTTGAGCCTCTGCCTCGAGAAAACTTTGCTGGTGTTTTGCTCGAGGATCTAGGTTTTGAGAATTTCATGAATTTTTGGAATCGCTTAACAAACATGGTGAAATCATCATCATCCATTTCAAGTAAAGAAGAAGTAGAGACTTTGTCTGAGGTTTGAGCAGGAGCAGGTTCTTTTTGTGCAACCATTAAGATTACTTTTCCTTTTCCTTCAGTTTCATCAATTCGTTCAAGTTTTAACTCGAACACTTTTAAATTAGCATATAAACTGCACAGAGGCCAAGTATCCAGAAATCCAGAGTCTTCCAGATGACTTGCCTTGCGCACATATCTAGAACCAAGAGCATCTATGAATTAAGCATTAATTTCTTTGTTGGTGAATGTCTTTCTCAGAGATATACAAAAGTTTACAATAGCACAGTAGTGATCATAAGTTTTCCTCAAGGTTTCACCCTCAATCTTCATGAAGCAGTTGAATTTTCTATGTACCACAAATCTTTTATTTTCCTTGCTAACTTTGTCTCCATTCACATAGCCTTCAATATTGTTGGGTATGCCCACATATATCTCAGTTTTAATGTATTAGGATTTATTAGATTTGATTGATCCATCACCTAAGTTTTATTTCATGGACTTTAGACCCACATGTAAGAAGTATTTATACTTCATTTTTTAGGTTGTCCATTGTTATAGAATAGGCTTAGAAATAGGGCAAGAAGATCAAGTTTCAAGAAAAATCACTCAGTGAGTTTGAGCCGCGCTTATGCGCCTCCTGCGCCACGCGCCATGCGCCTCTTCACTCGCGCCTTGCGCCATTTAGAGCGCGCGCATAAGGATTTCTTCATAAGCTTACGCGCCTCTGCGCCCCTTGTTTTAAGCGCACGCTTACTGTGCGCCTATTGGCTCAATGCGCCTCTTGCTCAAACGCGCCTCAAAGTTTTTTTTTCAACACTCAGTGATTTATTGAAGACTCGAAGACTTGAAGAGAATTCAAATTACGCCAATGATCCAACGGTGGTTAAAAGATGCATATGCGCCTAATCTGTTGACACGCGTCCATAACGGTCACATTTATGTTGAGTGTCAAAATGGCCATAAAATATGCATGCTCCAATCAACGAACGACAGCTCATCTTATCCACAAGGATTTCCAAACGGCTAGTTTTTTGAAGTTCACTATAAATACCCCATAACTTCAACATTTTGAAGTTGCTGAGTTTTGCTAAGAATTTCAAGATTTTCTCTCTCAAAGCATTTGTTGAAGATTTGAAGATTGCCTTCGTTTTTCCAGATTTCTCAAGAACATCTTCATACCTTCATCCTTAGCCCAGATCTTCAAGCCTTAACACTTTAGTTTCTTGTGCTCTCCATCTCAAAGATCTAAAGAGCCTTGATACTAAGAACACACACGCACCTCTTTAAGATTAATCATTTAGATTCATCTTTTAGAGATACACCGGTTATTGTTTTGGATTTGTTCTTTCATAGTAATAGATCTGAGTTAGTGTATAAGCTCAAACATTGTAATTTGTAACACTCACTCATTATATAAGATCTCGATTAGAAATCCAAGACTAACCATCTTGGTAGAGGACGTAGATCTTTCATTGATCGAACCTCTCCAAATAGCTTGTGTTATTATCTTGTCATTTCTTTCAAGTTATTATTTTCACTCACTATTTGCTTGTTTACTCATTGTAGATTGATTGAACTGAATTGTGTTGTGTTTGTTTTATCATTTGCCTTAGTTCCTTATTTCACTCACTTTGAGCCAAAATACTTAGTGTGTGTGTTGCGCTCCCTTTATCACTTTGCGCCTACTTTCATTACTAAATTCCGCTGTGCATTTCACTCACTCACTTAGGCGCATTTCATAACGCTTACTTGATAAAGTGCGCATTCGCAATTGAGTTTTCAAGGGTACGAAAAGAATTTTAAAACAGCTATTCACCCCCCCCCTCTAGCTATTTTTCATACCCTTGTTGCCCTTTGGGACCAACAAGTGGTATCAGAGCAAACACCTTTATAAAACATTTTCGTTTTTCAAGCTTAACAGCTTGGGTGCCGATTCTAAATGGCAAACTCAAAACCTATGGCAACTGCAAACTACACTCACGTTCCGGTCTTTGATGAAGATCATTTTGACGTATGGAAATTCAGCATATTGACTCATCTCAACTCAATCGATGAAAGGCTCCATGACACCGTCGTTTATGGACCTTATATTCCGATGAAGGCGAATCCAAATCCACGCACCAACGCTGCTCAACCTACTGTCCTAAAACCAAGGGAAGAATGGACCGAGGAAGAAATTAGAAGAGTCGCAAATGATGGCAAAGCAAGAAACATTCTTCTAAGCACTCTAAGCACGGCGATGAAACAACAAGTCATGCATTGTGCTACTGCAAATGAGCTATGGGATGCTATTGAAGAGCATATTGAAGGAGACACCGTTTGCAAGGAGAACAAGAAATACGAAGTTCAAAAGAGATTCAACAATTTCTCTCAACTCCCCGGTGAAAACTTAAGGCAAACTTATGAACGCTACTGTGAAATTATCAATCTATGTATTTCACTTGGCATGAAGTTTACCAACAAAGATTTGAATGTAAATTTTCTACAAGCTTTTGGATCAAGATACCTTCATAAATCTAGCGCTCTTGAAGACGCTGGAACTTTAGATGTTTGGACTTTAAGGAACCTATATGCAAATCTCAAAGTTTACGAACTCAAACTCCAACGAATCAGTGAAACTGAAGGAAAGTCAAAATCTATGGCTATGATGGCGCACAGAGAAGCCGCGCCTACTCCTGCGCCTACACCTGCGCCTGTACAAGATGAGAAAAGCTCCGATCCCAAAATTTCTACTTCTGAGCTATTAGACATGGATGATGAAGACTTCGCTTTATTTGTGAAGAAATTTCAAAAGTTCAGAAAATTCTCAAGACCCGGCTCAACCAACAAATTTCAAGATCTACCAGCAAAGCTCCTCAAAAGTTTTCAAGGAGCAGTGATTCAAAAAGAAAAGAAGATCTTGTTTGTTTAATTGCAGGAAACCCGGACATTTTGCATCAAGCTGCCCGATCCCCAAATTTGAATATATGCAGAAGAAGAGCAGCCATACTCCTAAATTCACTCCCAAGTTCACTCGACACAAGGGAATGGTTGCTGAAGAAGAAGCACCAGCAAATGAGCACAATACTTGGATTGAAACAGACTCCGATGAGAGCGATGAAGATTCCGATGATGGACTTGTTTGTTTGATGGCAAATGATGATGAAGTTGATGCTTATGATTCTGATGATGACTTCTCCAAGGATGTTCCCGATATGAATGCCTTGAATAAACCTATCAAGAAATCTGCAGGTTTTCAAGAAGCGAAAAAGAAGAAAGGACCAACCATCAGCGAGCTCGTTGAACAAGGATTTCTCACTCCGGCTCAAAACGATGGTGGATTGTTATTCTCACGATGTGATCTTGGAGCAAGGAACAAATTGAGAAAAGGAGCATACATTAGACCACAGGTTGAACCAACTGCTCCAATCTCCAAAATCAATGATGAAGTGATTGCTGAACAAGAAAATTGTTCAAAAAGGCTGAAAAGGTAATTACTAGATTTGATAGTATGAAGGAAGCTTTAGCACTATCATGTGATGAAATTTCCCAGCTTAAGACCGAGAAATCTCTACTTAATCTGAACTCACCCTCCTTAAGGAGCAGATAAAGAGCATGACTCCTCTTACCGTTAAAAACACTTTTCTAACAGAACAGAACTCACTTCTAAAGTTCAAAACGATGAATTGGTTGCTCAAATCACTGATCTTAAAAAGATTACAATGAGTGGTCCAATTCTCGTGTCACTATGGAGAATATATTTGAGTCCCAAAAAGTCAGTGGTGATAAAAGTGGCTTGGGATTCTCATCAACTAGTGACAACTTTAAATGTGATGTCTGTGCTGAAAGAGATAGTGAATTTACCAACCAACAAACTCTTGAAATTCCCAAGGAAAAACATTCTAATTCAATGGGTAAAGGACATGAAAAAGTCAAGAGACAAACATTCCATTATGTCTACCCAACGAAGCAATTTGGGAAAGCTAATGGGAAAGATATAGCTACAGATGAACCATCTCCTAGCAAAATCATTCTTGAAAATAGGCGCGCTCCTTCTCCGAGTGCTCATTATGCGCCTAAGAGCCACGCGCCTCATCGCCGTGCGCCTCCTAGCCCTATGCGCCCTTCGAGAAAAAGCGCTCCAAAATTTCAAAAGAAAGATTTTGTTAAGTCTAGTTCATCTGACCCAAAGAAGAATGCCATCCCCAAGAAAAGTAAAGAGTTTGTGAAAACTCACGTGATTGGTGGCTTTCATCATTGTTCCATTTGTGATTGTTCAGGACACAAGGCCGTGGAATGTGGAATGCGATTTAATGCCCAACTCCCAAAGGATGCCTAAAAGGATTCTAAAAAATTCTCGATAGTGGGGTGTTCAAGACACATGACTGGAGATGAATCCTTATTAGAAGATGTCCATGAAGAAAGAGGTCCCTCCGTAACATTTGGCGATAATAACAAAGGTCAAGTTGTAGCATATGGAAAGCTCAAGAAAGACAAAGTGTGCATTGAAAGAGTCTCACTCGTGGAAGGGCTCAAGCACAACTTATTATCCATATCTCAATTCTGCGACAAAGGATTAGAATGCCATTTTACTTCAACGCAATGTCTTATCAAGAATGGCAAAACTGGAGCTATCTTACTCACGGGATATCGTAAGACAAATATTTAGTATTATTGATTTTCATAGTATGAACTCTAGTACTATCTTTGTTTTGTAGCAAAAAGTGTGAACGAAAATAGTTGGCTGTGCACAAGCGCTTAAGTCACTTGAACTTCAAGTATCTATCTAAACTCAGCAGGAATAATCTTGTCAAAGGACTTCCCAAGTTGCTGATCATCATGACCAAAAAGTGCGCCGCATGTCAACTTGGCAAACAACCGAAGC